>JAVKPL010008599.1:0-33665 GCA_032173675.1 Gastrolobium villosum | reverse complement strand
TTACTCTCAATCCTTTTTAAAAAGTCTGCATTAAAAAAAATTATATGAGACTCTGAAGAGAATTGTTGACAAGAAAAAAAAGAAGAAAGAAAAAAGAAAGACTGGGGATACGAGCTAGTTTTCATATAAATATCATATTTTTTGTTTAAATGTATAATTATGAGGAAAACATTTCTTATGTTGCATGAAGAATGTTTTCTCATGTTGTGATCTTCAATTTGCGTCAAAAGCTTTTACTTTTTTTTTTTAATAAATGTGTTCCCATCACTAGTTGAGTCATAACATGAGAATTGTATTCTAATGCAACATGAGAAAATCAAAGCCTATTACTTATATAGATACCTAAGGAATCATTCGTGCTAGTCACTGTCTGGGTCTTAGGCTGTTGACCTGCTAGTTCCTGCTGATGTGTTTATAGTGATAGACAATCTGTTATCTTTCCTACTTGAAGGTGGCATTTAAGGTTCAGAGTTGCGCAGCTGCCACCTGCGTGTTTTAGACATGACATTCCACCATGCGTGACTTTGTTTATTAACTCACCTTTGCCTGATTGAAAGGTTGAAGGTGCATTGGTTAAACCAAATGGCAACGCCAAAAATTCATAATGTCCTTCATGAGTTCTGAATGCAGTCTTAGGAGCTTCATCCAGGAACCAACCTGATTTGGTGATAGCCACTCCTTAGATCCAATTTTGAAAAAATTTCAGTACCCTTCAATTCATCCTCATCAATGGTAGGGATTGAAAATCGATCCCTTACATTTATGTTGTTTAATGCCCTATAATCAATACAGATTCTCCAAGAATTGTCTTGTTTATTAACTAGCAACACAGGAGAAGAAAAAGGGTTGTGACTAGGGGTGTAAATGGGCTGGGCTGGGCCGAGCTTTGGTCTTCCTGGCTCAAGTCTACGTAAAAAGAATTCAGCCTATTTGGCCTACTAGCCTATTAGTGGCTTTGTTTGTAGGTCACGTCCAACCCAATTATAAAATTAAAAAAGCCTGATATGGCCTACAGGCCTTGTAGGCCTACCACTGTAGATAATATGCAAAAAAAAAAATTATTGTATAGAGCAAAGAAAATTCCATTAATGCATGCACTAGTACTTTTCATAAGAAAAAAATGACAATATTTTTAAACAATATTTTTACTATCTCTATTTATTGGATTTGGTGAAATAATTTTAAACATCATTAAGTAGTGTTGCTTATTTATGGATAAGAAACATTTATCATTAGAGGAGGGTTTATTTGTTGCACACCAACACACCCTTAATATTTTCGTTAAAAACAAAGTATTAATATATTTTTTTCAAAAGAAAAAATGTTTTGAATTTCACTTTAATGAGATAATGCATAAGACTTTAGCAACTTGATAAAAAATCATTAGATAAAGATTTCCTATATCATCATGATGTACTTCACGAAAAATGGTCATCATTCTCTTACTTAGCAAGTTTATATTTTCATAAATGACACATAAAATAAATATTATTTTATTATTTTATTTTTAATAAATTAAATGGACCAGCCTACAAGGCTTTGGGTTGGGCATGGCAAAAGTGGCCTGCGACCTATTTGTTAAAAGGGCTTTCTTATAAGGCTAAGCCTATTCTATTTTTCTAAAAGGCCGGGCCAAGCCAGACTTAATGTAGGTCGGGCTGTAGGCCGGACCGGGCCAGCCCAGCCCATTTACTCCCCTAGTTGTGACTTGCTTTAATGAAACCCGATGCTAAGAGCTCAGCCACTTGCTTCTTAAACTCAGATTTCTGGTGATGTGCATACCTATAAGGTTTCACACTAACTGGTCTAGCTCCCTCAACCAGGTGAATAGCATGGTCACAAGCTCTTGAAGGTGGGAAATCCCGTGTTAATTGGAAAATAGATTGGTATTGCACCAAATTGCTCTACACCTCAAAGGGAATCTTATCCAAAAATTGACAGCAACTATGGTAACAACTCCCGTGAAGAATTATAAGCTACAATTGCTGCTGATAATGAAGAACATGTGCCCTCTGATTGCACTAACTCTACCTTCCTTCCTTCACCCGATAAAATCACCTTTTTGTGATTCCAAAAAAATTCCATAGACATATCACTATAGTCATGTATCACCCTGCCCAAGGAACTCAACCACAGCTTTCCCAGTATAATTCCCAAATTTGTTAGTTTAATCAGCCATAAATCCACTACAAAACATGACCTTGTATATTCAAAGTAACTGCAGGACATTTCCTTCCACAGTTTAAAAATTCTCCATTGCCTAGAAATACTCTCATTTCTAGGACCCTTGATCATAGGCAAGCCCAAGTACTCAGCAATATTTTTCTGAAAAAAATTATGGGTGCTTCCTGAAACTATAAGGATGAGAACTAACCTTTTTCCAAAATAAATTTGGAATTGCAGAGCTTAGGATCTCGTTCACTTTCCAAGGAATGTAGAGTTGCATCCTAAAAATTCTGATGAACCTGATCCGGCTGCCAAACGATTTGTTCCTCCATGTCTGCAGCCACCTCTTCACTGTCTCCCACCAGTAACAACATTTTATCTTTGCAACGATGCTTGGAAGTCCACTTCTCATCACAAGTATAACAAAGCCCCAAATCTCTTTGTTTTTGCAAGTCTTCTTATGACATCCTCTTGATAGGAACATTAGAAGGCAAGGCTGGTAAGATGAGAGGCATTGGTTTCACCTGATTATTAGAGTGAGTATACTGCTCAAAAATTGAAATACTTCTTATTGTAAGAAGTGAAGAAACCCCTTAACTCAGCAAAATGAGTCTCATAAGTAATGGCTAATTGCATTGCCTGATGTAGAGAGATTGGGCTATGAAGTTGAATGGCCTTTCTCAAATATGGTTGTAAAATAGAAACAAAAAAACACATCAATACCTCATCTGAAAAATCTGATATCTGATTAATTAGAGCCTCAAAGTCTCGAATGTACTCATTAAGGGCTCCCACTTGAGATAGTTTGGACAAACCTCTCAAATCAGTATAAGATGTACCGCCAAAGCGCTGTTTCATAGCATTCTTCAGTTCCTCCCACGATTGGATGGTACCCACACTAAATAACCATTGAAACCAAGGTCCGGCCATTCCCTCCATCTGCATTCCTGCTAATCGAACCTTAAGGGATTCTGGTATTTGTTGCAGGCCAAAAAACAATTATGTTCTGAAAATCCAACCAATAGGATCTGTACCCACAAATGAAGGCAACTCCATTTTGATTGATTTCATTATATTTCGTGGGTCATGATCAAACCTTGAATGATTTGCTCCAGAATTGTCATTGCTCGAAGAACCCTGATTGACTCACGGTTGCGCATGCTCACTATCCGATTTTCCCCTCCAACTATGGCTGCATGGATCTGTTGCAGCTGGGTATTTATGGTAACAAACTGGTTCTGATGATCGGTGAAACGTTGTTGGATCTCCTCTAAAGTTCGATCCACACGCTGTTTAAAGGAACGCAACTCCTCCGCCACGTCTTGAAGCCGCATGATGCACTTTCTGAGGTTCAAGGTGATGAAAGCACCAATGTTAAGGGTGCAGAACCCTTACAAGAAAAAAGGAAGGATATGAAGAACTAAAAGAGTTTCTATAATTTCTATGAATGCCTCATCAAATACATGTGTCCTTTTTATATACAACCGCCTAAACTAACTAGCGGTGCTTGCCACCTCAGCATATGCTAATAGACTACACCGTATGACTGGGGCTGTGCATGGGTCAGGTCGGGTCAGGTTTTTATGCCGACTCGACCCAACTTGGTTTTTATATGTCAGGTATTTTGACTCGACCCGCTTTAATTTGATCAAAGTCAGGTCTGACTTGGTTTGGATTTTTTTGAACTAGTTCAAAATCGGTTCGGATCTGACCTGGCTTGGTTTCTGAAGTGGGTCTGACTTGGTTTCTGAAGTGTGTCAAATCCTACCTGACCCGTTTTTGACTTGGTTTCGTCAAGAAATTTCGTCGAAATTTCAACGTTGCAAACGACGAAAATTTCGTCACAAAATTATTTTTTCGACGGAATACATTTTGTCGAAAAGCGACGGAATTTTTTCTCTAAAGAAAATTTTTACAAAAATAAATTTTCTATCGAAATTTAGTTTACGTCAAAAGTTTTGACGAAAATAATTTCCTCCATCAAATGTTTCAAAAGAAAAAACAATTCCGTCAAAAATTTTGATGGAATATTTTTCGCTCAAAATTTCTATAGGAATGTGTTCTGACGAAAATTTCGACGGAAATTGTTTTGAGAGAAATGTTTCATTCGAAACTTCCGACGAAATTTAGATTCTCTAAAGAATTTTGACAAATATTTTTCCGTCAAAATTTTTTATCGAAATATTTTTTGCCAAAAATTTTTACGAAAACTTTTGACAGAAATGTGTTCCGTTGAAAATTTTGATGAAAATATTTTTTTATCAAAAAATTTGATGAAAATATTTTGTCGAAAATTTTCGATGGAAATATGTTTCGCTAAAAATTCCGACGAATTTTTTTTTTGTCAAAAAGTTTAACGAAAATGTTTCCGTCGAAAACTTTCTCCGAAATTTGAATTCTGTAAAGTATTTTAATGAAATTTTTTTCCGTCGAAAAATTTCAATGCAAATGTGAATCGTCAAATTTTTTGATGAATATATTTTTTTGTGAAATGTTTTGATGAAATTTAGATTCCACATACCAAATTACACAAAAGTGAGACGCAGTCACACGTTCCGAATGTGTGATTAATCTTCGTTGAAGTCTTATCTTAGCTTTAATTATAAAAAGGCTTTCAATAAAATTTAAATTTCTAAAGATAAAATCTGCCCTTATAAATTAATTTATCAACTGAGCTGAACTTTAATATTGAAGTTATCGCAACTTTAAGCTAAAAGAAACACCACCAAGTCTTTGTTAAGGAGGGTTTGCATACGGCTGTGTTATGTAATGGTCCAGCCCAATTCATCGGCACAACCCATTCCAAAGCGTAACATGAAGCGGCCCACACACTTCGATTTTTATTATGCCAATTATTATTAGGGAAAAATGTTTATCTTTTTAAATGACACAACTTATATTTTTTTACTCTCACAAAGACGTGGGACCCACATTTCTATTTTTTTGTCAACTCTCTCTCCTCTTTTATTTATCTCTTTCTCTCTCTTAAAATGACACAACTTTATACCCTTTAACATGACACACACTTTACCCTTAGTATTATCCTTATCACTTAATTTCAATTTGCTATTACACATTTTTTATTTATAAACCACGTAGGTAATACTGTTCGCGTGGAGAAAATCCGTATCATAATGAGATTACTCTTCCAAAAGAAGATTTTTTGCATCATCCGTTTAAGCTGAAATGGTACGCATTAATTGCACTGTGCAACAAACCACACACGCGAAGACCAATCTCCATAATGTTCAACAAAACTCTGCAGACTCAATTGAAGAGACCGTATCAAGGGCGAGCCGTTTGAGTCTGACGAATCCGAACTTGTTCATTAGTGGAAAAGTGGTGAAAATGTTACTCTTCATTAAGTTTTTTATCAGAATATCACGTGAATAGTGTTATTTCCTAATCTATCATGGGAAAGTTTGCTAACCGGTGTAGCGATCTCGATTTGTCGACGTGTCACGTTTCTAGTGGAAACCAAGTTCGCTACACGGGATAACGAACTTGGTTTTAATCAAGTTCGCTACCCAATGTAGCGAACTTCATACATTTTTTTTACTTGGTACTTGTTATTTACTAGAAATGTGACACGTCAGCGAACCGAGTTCGGTATACCTGGTAGCGAACTTGCCCACATGGCATTTTGGGAAATAACATTGTTCGCGTGACATTTAGGTAAAAAACTTGGCGAACAGTGGCATTTTGGTCACTGTTCCTTCATTAGTTTGGTCATGACCGGTCTAAAAAAATGAGTTTCTATTTCTAATGGCACTAATGAGCTATGTTGCATCAATACGGGACATGAGATACGATACGACATAATATTTCGATACGTTAATTCTAAAAAATATTAAACTTTGACACGTTAGGACACGTTTTGATATTATATATAATTCATGTAGTATATATTATATTTAATATTCAATTATTTAATAAAAAATAAAACTAAACTTATAATACCCATCAATTAAATATAAGATATCTCAAATGTTTATATTAAACTCAATAAAATTGTAATCGTAATCCAATGAATCTAATAATTGAAATTCAAAATGCAACTCAACGTAAACTTTGAATCTTTTTTGAGTCTTTGTAATGAGTATTGGAATGTCAGTGAATGTCGAAAAAAGCTGGACACGATACATTAATTTTTTTGAAGAAATTCTGAAGAAGTGCAGGTGCTTCATAGCTCATAAGCATCCCCTACTTGGAACTTGGAAGTGGGAAAAACAAAGAATGCATGAAATTGTTAACATGACAGAGAAGAGTTTAGCCAACTATGATTAGTTAATGGGTTCGCTTTTTATGCAATTACGGCAGATAAGTTATCTGCAGTAAGTCCAATACGATGTCGTTTTGGGGCGGAAATCATGGTGTTTTTGTAATTTTAATTTATTTCAGGGTTATAATAGTTTTTATATTTATAATTTTTTAATATTTCAATACCAAAACGACGTCGTTTTGAGAATAAATGCAGATACTTCCCTTACTTAATAGTTAAATTTTCCCCTTAGTTAATAAGTCCAAATCTATACGAAAACGAAAGTCGACTAGCTAAACACTAACGGACCCGGAACCAGTCACACGGCTAATACGCCGCACGAAATTAACCATCCTTTTTAAGGATGATCACCTTAGTTAAAGCCAAATTTTAATCGTGTAATGTAGTTTTATAATTTCAATTTCTGCCGTAAAGTATATGTTTTATTCACATTTACGTCTACATTTGAATTCCGTTCTAACAAACTTTAGATGTATACATCAAAAAAGAAATGAAGAAAAGGTAATAAAAATTGCTGGAAAACTGTGTTCCCCTCGATTTCTCTTCCTTCTCTCTCCTTTCTGCTCTTCCCTTCAACCTATCCCATTAACTGACTTATACTATATATTTAACATTTTTATATAAAAAAAAAGGTTTAGGGTGTTTTCTCCATTCTCGGGGATAATAAATTGTCCACTAGCAAAATAAATAAATAAAAATTCAGGAATCAAATTTAAGCCACGTAATTGTTTTAAGTAGAAGTTAACCGGGTCAATTAACTTTCTATTGGCATCACTTATAACAATAAATAATGATTAATTATGGGTGATGTCATCAGTACTTTACCTAAATAAGAATTAGTTATTTTAACCATTATTTTGCTTGTTTATAAATTCATCTCCAGATAGTGCTTTGAACTTTCATTTTATTTATTACTTTTTTAAATATTATACACATAACCGTACGTATCCTCTAGCCTAAAAATGAAAGTGACTATTCACAAAGACTAATGAAAAAGATCACAAATCGTAATTCATATTTTGACCATAAAATATTGGGAAATACAAGTCTTATGTTACATGAGACTTGTTATCTTATGCCCTAGACATAAAATATGTGGGGCCCACTCTTTTAAAAAAATAAAAAAATAAAAAAATGATAGTACACTTTTTGATGTCTGAGTTAGAGGGATGTGTTATCTCATGTAACATGAGAAAAACATACTCCTAAAATATTTGGTTTTGAGTTTAAGCTATATTTCTCTGGTTGCTTGAAAATTATCAAGCCCTGTATATAATCAAATATATTAAAACATACCATCAAGGCAAACCGGCAAAGGACAAACGGTCATCCACTTTTCTAATGTATAATGTGTCTCCTTCCAAAAAATTCTCATTCAATAAGACATATACAAACCGCGTAAACTAAAATAATTAATTTTAGGCTTCGTTTTTTCTACCATTAATGTAGATAGATAAGTTATCTACATCGAGTTTAAAATGATCTCATTTTGAGGCAGAAATTAATGTATTTTTGTAATTATAATTTATTTCAGGATTTTAGTAATCTTTTTCATTATAAATTTTTATCTTTTTAACCCAAAATAACGTCATTTCAGGAACGAATGTAGATAACTTATCTACAATTACTGTAGAAATATTAAAGTCTTAATTTTATTATATTATTAAACTTAAAATAATTAGAGCATATAACGATTTATACAATTAATTAATATACAAGATGATGTGTCAATTGTAAGGATTTATTTTATACAATTTGGAAATATTATATTTATTCAAGAATTTCTCATTTGAATTCAATCCCAAAAACGATAAATAGAAAGTATATTATGGCATCACTTGTTTTAACCTTTACAAATGGACAAAAAATAATTGTAATAGTAAATATTTACATCAGTTTTTTTTTTTAAAAAAATTAATAAATATTATAAGTTTAGTTTCATTTTTTTTAAAATTATTGGATATTAAATGTAATATATATTATAAAAATATTATTTCCAAACATATTAAAATTTATTATTTTTAAAATTAACGTGTCAGAGTGTCATATCGTGTCATGTACTGTGTTACTATCGGTGGAACATGGGTTTTCGCCATCAAGATAACATTTATTGCGGCTCTTTGAGCATATACGAGTCTTTGACATTTAAATGTATCAATTTATTATCTAATTGGGATATGTTGCCGTTTGTAGTCTTCAAGTTTCGTCGGGACCCAAAGACTCTAAATCCGCGCGCGCAGTATGGGGGGTGGGAGGAGGGGGAACATTGTCATTTTTTTTTTCGAACCCAGTTCCGTCCTTCCCCACGAAATTCATTTATTCATTTATTTTTATTTGTAAGTGTCATTCCCCTAGAAAACTGGCGTAGCAAGTGGACGATCCCAGTTAGTTGTCCGAGACCATTAAAACAAATAAGGAGATATTTTTACTATTAAATTTTTTTACTACTAACTAATTATTTATCTAATCATTATTAAATTAAAGAGAGAGAATGTTAAAAAAAACTTGAAGAAAGAGAAAATATTGATTCAAGATTAAATAGATAGTAAATTTGTAGTAGAAAATTTTGGTAGTAAGAATATCCCTACTCTACAACAAAAGGCAATTTTTTTTACCACCCACTCTTTTACCTCCACTCTTTCTACCGTGTTTCATTTCTATTCAAATCTATCTCATTTCTCTTTCGTCAAATCTCCTTCTTTCTTTCTTCGAATCTGCAACTGGGAATTTGGCAGAGGGAAGTCAAAGAACATTTCTATTAAGTTTTCTGTGTTTTCAGAGACGCAGCACTAAGGTAATTAAGTAGTGTTTTCCCCCCTACTTTACTGCATATTTGAATTTGCCTATGTTTAATTTTATGTAATTTAAATATATCATGATTATTTCTTACTGATTGATTTAATTATTTATTACTTATTAGATGCAATATTTTTTTATGTTATTCTAGATATTTGGTATGTGTAACTAGATAACTATGTAATAATTAAATAATTAGATAATTATGTAATTAGGCTTTAATGTTTCTAAAGTGAATGTAGATAAATTATCTACATTCGTTTCCAAAACAACGTCGTTTTGAGTTGAAAAATTAAAAAAATTATAATAAAAAAGACTATTATAACCCTGAAATAAATTATAATTACAAAAATACCTTGATTTTCGCCTCAAAACGACGTCGTTTTGGGCTCAATGTAGATAAGTTATCTATATTGAACGTAGAAAAAGCGATGTAATTAGATAATATTTAGATATATGACATGTGTAATATAGAGAATACATAATTAGATAATTAGATGATTATATAATTAGAGAATTAAATAATTAGATAATTAGATAATAATAACTTAATTAATAAGCATGAGTGTCTAAATATTTACATCATAATTAGATATTTGATAATTGTGTAATTAGGTAAGTAATGTTCCTTTTTTCAACTTTACTGCATATTTAAATCTGGTTATGTTTAATTTTATTTAATTTAGATATATCATGATTTATTCTTAATGTTTGTTTTAGTTATTTAGGACCTATTAGATGCAATATTTTTTTATGTTATTCTAGATATTTGATATGTGTAACTAGATAATTATAAAATAATTAAATAATAATTAGGTAATTATGTAATTAGATAATTACATAATATTTAGATATATGACATGTGTAATATAGAGAATTAATAATTAGATAACTAGATAATTATGTAATTAGATAATTAGATAATTAGATAATTAGATAATATTTATATAATAACAAGCATGGGTGTTTACGTATTTGTATAATAATTAGATATTTTATATGTGTAATTAGATAATTATGTAATTAGATAATGAAATAATAATTAGATATTTGACATGTGTAAGTACATAATTAGACAATATTTAGATTATTAGATAATAATTAGATATTTATATAATAAACAAGTAACACAAGTGTTTAGATATTTACATAATGATTAGATATTTAACATGTGTAATTAGTTAAATAGAATATTTAGATAACTAGATAATTAGATAATTATGTAATTATATAAATAGATAATAATTAGATATTTAGATAATATTATTTTTAGTGTAATTTAGAATAATTAATTAAAGATTAATATTTAAGATTTCTTTTAATTAGTGAATTGTTGTTCATTTTTTTAAATTAATTATATTGTGTTATGATTTTATAGTGTGTTAACAACATTATTATTATTATTATTATTATTATTATTATTATTATTATTATCATTATTATTATTATTATTAAGGATGGCATACGATGATTCATTTGACAAACGTCTTCATCCCAATCCTCGGGACAATTCTGTTATTCATCCATTGTACACACCGCTCAAAGATGGCTTGGCTAGAGGAACCGGATTATAAGTCTCTGAATATCATAAGTGAATGGCTAGCGGGGTTGGATGTTATTCCAGAGCCCATTGTACCTTATTTACGCTATGCTGGTTTTCTTGGCGCTGCTCGGATCGGCTGTATTGAGGTATTTTATATGCTACATATATATTAAATTAATATAAAATAAATATCAAACAATGTAATTGATTTATTTTGATTAATATTTTACCATTTGCAAATTAATAGTTCATTAGTCACAACTCTAGTTAAGCGATGGAGACCAAAGACTCATACGTTTCATATGCTTCTGGGAGAGGTTACTGTGACACTCGAGGATGTTGCAATGATCACCGATCTTCCTACGGACGGTGCACTTGTTATTGGCATATTCGAAACACGAAATTTGATCTGTTTGGTTCCACATTTTCTTGGGAGGACCCCGAGTGCATATGATCTGCAAGGTGGTACTCTTAAGACTTCATGGTTGGATCAACATTTTACAAATCTCGAGGATTGGATGTAGGATGAAGAGGTTTTTCTCCGCTTCACACTAGCATGCATATTATGCCTTATTGGAGGCTTTTTACTTACGAATCACAACGGTGGTAGGGCACACCGCCAATCACAACGTGTGGACAATATAGTTGGGGATTGGCAGTGCTGGACTTCCTTTATCGGGAGTTGTGCATAATTACCTTACCTGATCATATTGAGATATCGGTGCAGTGGTAGTGTTGCAGACGTGATGAGCTTAGGCTAGATATTTTACCCTCGGTCCAGAGATTATTCCACCTCTCCCAGATTTTGATGATAGCACACTTGTTGGGGTAAGGTATGTTAATCTGACATGTCATGTTTGATTCTTATGTCTATTATGTGATATTTATTGTACATATAAAATATTTTGTAGATGGACCAGACATAAGATGATTTTTCATGAACTATCTCGGTATCGAGAGAGGTTTGACAAGATGACCGAGCATCAGGTACTTGCAAAGTGTTTATCGAGTTTTTCTTTTAATGATCTATCTTGTTTTTATTTTAATTTCGATTGTAATTTTTTTAACTGCTTTTGTGCTGATTATGTGGACTCCATACGCAGATATTGATTTGCCAGATCATATTCAGGAGATTAGTGATCGTTGGAGAGCAATCACGCCAATGATATGTTTTCATATTGTAGAGTTTCATAAGCTTGATCGTGTTATGAGGCAATTCGGGATGTGTCAGGATATACTTCAGCCATATTTACAACTGTAGGAGGTGCACCATATCTGACATTGAGGGGGAAAGATTGAGATGCCATAGCCTCATCAATTGGAGTAGTTCGTACAACACTAGACTCAAAGAGATAATTAGATTGAGAATGCTCCACCTCATCCATATCAAAGTATATTAGGGCCTAACTCAGATTACATGGTGTGGTATAGAGGAATCTCTAGATGATGGATCAGCAAGAAGACATGTCACTCTGGTTTAATGGTGAGTTAAGAGATTTTATTTAGTAGATTTATTAGTTGTTATGGGTTTTGTTACAATTGTTAAATCATATTATCCATTTGTATAGGCAGATGGATCGCCTTCAACATGTTTATTACATGTTGTAGACACATCAGCCAAACTACAAGACTAGTAGAGTTGTTCAGCATATGCTCAACATACGGTTAGAATATGATTGGGTATCATGTCCTGGTGAGCCACCATTTGCATCTACATAGTTATCATAGCCTATTATGCAAATATTTTGTTTATTTAATATTATTCTTGCAACTTGTATTCTTGTATATCACTGCTTTCATTTTGTTGAGAATATCATTAAAAAAATAGTAGTTGTTGATGCAGTTGGAACTAGCTTGGAAACATATCTTCCACCGAAGCCATGCGTCTATTTGTGAAAATATTGGAGGTCATGCTAATATAGCCTTGGTAAATGCGAATATTACACATGTCTTCCCAAGGTATTGATCTGGATTTGGATTCTGCTCTGTTGTGTTTCGTTCAAGACAAATATAGCGTTGGTACATTCTCCAAAAGTCTTGTTAATGATGTTTGAAATGAGTGCTATGAAGTTCATAAGATTGTGATTATGCTCCGATGTGTATGAATGAATGTCTCTTATGTAATTTGCAATTGAGGACTACGTACTAGGTGTTCTCTGTGTAATTTCTGTTTGGGAATGTCATGTGTGAATCATGTTGGCGTTAAGTTAAGCACCTAGACTTATGAAAGGATATGTGTATGGACATTGCTTAATATGTGGAAGTGGATGTTAAATCATTCTAGTCAATGGATATGTTTGAATGATAGCAAACTGAAATTTACTATTTTTTTAAGGTGATGAAATCAGAACCTTATGGAAGGGTCACAGTTCTGGTCACAAAGGGTTTTTAATCATTTAATTGAGTAACGGATGTTACTCTAGGTTCATGTAAGATTCGTCAAGAATTCTGGATTGTTATTCAAATTTGTCCAGCATCTTAAAAAATTCATTTTTAGACCTACAGACCTCCATTCATTCAAAATTTGTACCATTTTAAATCTGTATAAGTCTACTTTAACCTATTTAAATTTAGTAACAAACGGATTAAAACTCAATTTTTGGTAAATTTATGAAGTTAACAGCTTTATTAACTTAGAACCCATCATAGTTTAGTATGTTTTATGGTAAAATGCTGATTTGATTAAATATCTTTTTAGCTATGCTCCAATACAATTAAATGGGCATTCCTCCTGGACATGTACGAATGAGGATGTTATAGACTTTTAATGAAGTACTTTTATTTCATATGTACTCAACTCAGTGGGTTAGTGAGTGAATATTTTTGCTAATATTTATGCGACACACTTGAATTTCAATTCACAATACAACAAACATCCACCCTTAACATGATCAAATAACAACATTAATAATTCTTAATGAAACAATTTAATCCTACAAGGAAAATATTGCAAATAAGGGAAAAATAAATCAGATATTTCACTGGTTCCCATGTGACTCCGATGTAGGACATGTAAGTCTTGTGTGACTAACTTGTCTATAAATGCCACACTTAACATTACGTCTTTGCGACTCTCGCTCATCTATTTCATTCCTTATAGCTATTGATTTTGGGAATGGATCCTCTCATATAGAAAAGTGATAATGTGGTCATTTTATTTGATTATAACCACTCTCATTTAATAAGTGTACACTTTTCTCTCTCTTGTCTTTACCATCAATGGGTGGTTGTGATCAAATAATATGATCACATGACCACTTTTTTACATGAGAATTCATTCTCATTCATCTTAGTCTATCATTGGGACCACTGATGCATTGATCTTGGTCTACTTTTAAGCACTTAGACCAATTGATAACTTTAGACCGATTTCTTGTATTGGCCGACCGGTCCCAATATCAGAGTGGTAAAAGATAAGCTCCTTGACTTCAGACTTTTTTCATGTATTGGCCAACCGTTGCATATATTTTAGTGCCAAGCGGTAGCTCAATCGATGAAATGCTTTAGCGTGAATTATTCAAGGGATCTCGTCCCCAACACGCTGTGTTTTTTTTTTTTTTTTTTTAATCTTAACCTTTGTTTGTCTTGTTTTTTATTAATTTGTCCCCATGTGCTTCAATTTCCAATTACTTAGTGCTAACTGGGCCAAAAATGTCATATTTGCTAAAATCTTAATGGTGTTAGAAGTGGACTTTTTTTTTGAACTTTTTCCTATCACTTATTAAAGATAAAGGAAATTAATTCGTCTAACTATACGTTTAATTTACTCACTCCTTTAAAATTTTCATATTAGTCCCTTTTTCCCTACTTTTAATAAAACAATAACTATTACTAAAACGTGTGCTTCAAACCAGCTTGATGGCTCCTACTCTACTCTTCTGTGTATTGACTTAATGGCTCCTACTCTTACGCCAACCCAGCTTGACATGTGCCTCTCTATATTATATATACCACTTTTTGTTATTCCTTTCACCTCACTTCCAGCAACACCATTTCCTCCATTCTAAACAATCTCATATAGTCTTATTCTTTCTATCTGTGTTCACATTAATCTCTCTCTTTCTCTCTATAAACCCACACCTGAGTTCTTTCTCTTTAACATCAGAAAGCATCATGATGTCAGAGGCTCCTAGAGACTCCACCAAAGACTATGAACTCTTAGAGAAGAACAAGAAACTTCTTGACTTCATAGAGCATGTTACTGCTAATGCTGATGAAGTCCAGAAGAATACCCTAGCTGAAATCCTCTCCCTCAATGCAAACGTTGAATACTTGCAACGACATGGTCTCAATGGCCATGCAGACCGCGAGACCTTCAAGAAACTTGTGCCTGTCATAACCTACGAGGATGTACAACCGGACATTAACCGCATCGCCAATGGTGACACTTCTCCAATCCTCACCTCAAAGCCCGTCTCAGAGTTTCTTACTAGGTGCACTTAATTTTAATGTCAAAACTCTTTTCTTTTTATTTTCATTTTTATTGTTTGGATTTGGTCTCGGTGGAAAGATCATATTTTTTATTTTTATTTTTTGTTATTTTGAGGATGAGACTTCACTTGATTCCAGTTTGGAAAAATTTCTTTTTGCAGCTCCACGGATTCTAGTCTGGAACATAGTTTTTTTTGCGAAAATACTGAACTGAGGTTAAGATTGATCCTGCTGACCTAAAGGTCATGGATTCTAATCTAAAAATAGTCTTTTGGTTGAAAGTCAACACACACACAAACATGAATCACCCAATATAAGCTACATCTAACATTCTGTACTATACTCGTCATACCCAACACTTTTGACAAAAAATGCAACACTAACGTAGTATATAATTAACCCTTTGTATTCACAAATTCGGAAACCGTATGTACAGAGATAGAAGTGGCAATATGGGTTTAGCACGGTGGGTCAACCCGCCAACACGTCAAAATGGGGCGGGTTGGGTTGAGATTTTGAACCCACCAACCCACTTCAACCTGCCCCACTTAGAAGTGGGTCAAAATGAGTTCAACCCCGCCGCGGCGCGGTTTGACCCGTCAGGTTATAATTTTTTATTTTTTTTGACATTTAGAGAGTATTTCATTTATCATTAAATTTTGGTGATATCCAAATTCTTTTTTATCTTAGTACTTCCTAGAAAAAATAAAGAATAACAATTTTATTTATGACAAATGTTATCTATATATAGAGACAAATGAGTTGCTAAAAAATGTTTGACAAATATTAGTATCAATTTAAGATTGAGACTGAAAAAAATTAAGAGAAGTGTGAAAAAAAAAAATAATATTAAAAAAATCCATAAAATATAATTTATTTTTGAATTTTAATTAAATTTTTTTAATTGGTGGGTTGACCTGCCAACCCACCATAAAACGAGGTGGGTTCATTTTTCCAGCCCATATTTAATGGCGGGCCAACCCACCTCGCCCCATTTTTCGCGGGTTGGTGGCGGGTCGGGGCAAGCCAACCCAAATTGCCACCCCTATTAATAGAAATTTACCATATATTTGTTATTTCATTTTATGTTGGATATATGGTTTGGCCAAATTATGGGTTGGTTTGTTTTTGGTTTTTGTAGCTCTGGGACATCTGGGGGAGAGAGAAAGTTGATGCCCGCAATTGAAGATGAATTTGGGGGAAGGTTTTTACTGTCTAGTCTTCTCATGCCTATAATGAGCCAGTTTGTTCCTGACCTAGAAAAAGGAAAAGGAATGTACCTAATGTTTGTAAAGAGTGAATCCAAAACACCTTGTGGGATTGTGGCTCGCCCAATTCTCACAAGCTTATACAAGAGATCCTATTTAAGAGACAGACCCTATGACCCATACACAAACTACACAAGCCCAAATGAGACTGTCCTCTGTCCTGATTCATACCAAAGCATGTATTCCCAATTGCTTTGTGGTCTTTGCCAAAACAAAGAGGTGCTCCGTGTGGGGGCTACATTTGCCTCTGGCTTCATTCGTGCCATTCACTTCCTTGAGCAACATTGGGCCCTCTTTTACAATGATATTAGAACAGGAACCATCAACCCCTTAGTCACTTACACCTCAGTTAGAGAAGCTGTCATGAAGATCCTCAAACCTGACCCAAAGCTTGCAGATTTTATCCAAGCCGAGTGCAGCAAGAGTTCCTGGCAAGGTATCATAACGAGGTTGTGGCCAAACACAAAATATGTGGATGTTATTGTGACTGGGACAATGTCACAGTACATTCCAACATTGGATTACTATAGCAATGGCCTCCCACTCGCGTGCACAATTTACGCTTCAAGTGAATGCTGCTTTGGTGTCAACCTTAACCCTCTTTGCAAACCTAGCGAAGTTTCTTACACCCTTATCCCCACCATGTGCTACTATGAATTCTTACCAGTTAACAGAAGCAATGAGGTCACTGATTCTCTCAATGAGAAAGTGCATCAAGAATTGGTGGAGCTTGTGGATGTCAAGCTTGGCCAAGAATATGAGCTTGTAATTACAACTTACGCCGGTGAGTTTCTGAATTATATAAAATGTTATAGAGTAGGGTTATATTAACAAATTTTTTTTACAAACTACATTATGTCTGACCGATAATACTCTACCCAAGAGTGTATTACCGATCAGACATAATGTAGTTTGTAAGAGTTTGTAAACAAGAAATTTGTAATTATAACTTTTCCCAATGTTATAATGTGGTTTTAATAAACACAAAAAATTGGAGCTTGGAATCTTGGATTTACTAATGAATATGAGTACTGTGTGACAATTTCAGGACTTTATAGGTATAGAGTTGGTGATTTGTTAAAGGTGGCTGGATTCAAGAACAAGGCTCCTCAGTTCAACTTCGTTTGCAGGAAAAATGTAGTCCTGAGTATAGATTCTGACAAAACAGATGAAGTTGATCTTCTGAATGCAATGAAGAATGCTAGGACACACTTGGTGCCCTTTGATGCAGATGTGGCTGAGTACACTAGCTATGCAGATACAACAACAATCCCAGGGCACTATGTGTTGTATTGGGAGCTTACCATGAATGGATCAACACCTATTCCTCCATGTGTGTATGAGGATTGTTGCTTAACCATTGAGGAATCATTAAACAGTGTGTACCGCCAAGGCCGTGTCTCAGACAAATCAATAGGGCCACTTGAGATCAAGATTGTGGAAAAATGTACCTTTGACAAGCTCATGGACTATGCCATTAGCTTAGGGGCATCAATAAACCAATACAAGACTCCAAGATGTGTGAAAATTGCCCCTGTTGTGGAGCTTTTGAACTCAAGGGTAACATCAAACTATCTCAGTCCTAAATGTCCAAAATGGGTCCCAGGTCATAAGCAGTGGATCAATCAGAACTGAAGAATCTAATCATGGACTATTATGTATGTGGATGGTAGCTTTGGACATCTTAGGGAAAAGCTAATTACTCTATTTAGGTTATATTAATGCATAAGATGAATATATTTATAAATTTTTTATTTACAAACTGTATTATTTCTTATTGATAAGATACTCTTGAATAAAGTTTTAAAATAAGATATAGTCTAATTTGTAAGTTCAGAAAAAAAAAGTTTGTCAGTATAATGCTCCTTAATGTGTGTTTAGAAATAAAACTTCTTTTGTCCCTTTTTCTTTCCAATTTTTAGTTTTTTTCATATTAGGCACTGTAAAATGCAACTCCCATTTCAAAAAAAAAAATTGCGTTTCTTTTTATCCAGTTAAATAGTTTTCTACTTTTCTTTTCCTTTTAAATTTTTTAACCTTTATAGCAACAACATCATCATAACATTTGGTTAGAAATGGCTTTCACAATTGTAGCTAGCAAATCATACATGACCGATTGCCTGGTGAAGAGGCATGAAGTTATTTCCTATTTCGGAAATGAGAAAGCCATCACTTCAGAACTTTCTCTTTCTATAGATTTCAGGAAAAAGCATGCCGACTTTCCTCACTATATATCTATTTAAGGAAATGTTATTAAAATCGGCTTTGATCCGATAGAGGTACTGAGTGAATCGTTTAATTATTGGGTTATTGGTTAAATTGTATGACTCGATAATTATATTCAATTTTATAACTCATATTAAAAAAATTATAAACATACTTAAATATATAAAATAAAATTAAAATTTCAAATATTTTAATAAAAAAAATGAATCACACATTATTGTCTAATAAAGGATCAAATAAAAATATAATGATCGTGATACGTGGCTTCAGGTTCAATAAATGACATCTCTAACCAATGGTGGACCTAGAAATTTTTATTTATATCTGCACTTAGAATAAAAGAATAAAGGAAAAAAAATTTAAAGAAAATTTTAAATATGTTAAAATACAAAAGAATATAAACAAGAAAAAAAAAAGAAAACTTTAACTTAACATAAAAAAGTAATCAAGAGTCAACTCAACTGTTACAGTAGAACATTTTGGGTCCTCAACAAAAATTACGACCCCAATTTAATCCCTTAAGAAAAAAAGTTGGCTCGTGGTCCCTCAAAAATAAAAAATAGACCCAGATAATCAAAATCATTATCTCACTGAAATTCAAAAAGACCCACATTAGTCCCTCAAAAGGGATGACGAGTCAAATTTTTTTTTTAAGGGATTAAATTGGGTCTCATGATATTTGTTAATGATCCAAAATATATTTTATTTTATTTTTTCCCAAAAAATTTGTGTGTGCAGTTGCACATATACAGGTCCGCCATTGTCTATAAGACTATAACTATAAATCAAATAAAATTTTTTTTTGTATAGTGCATAATTGAAATAATATTAGTGTGGTTGGTATATAACATAGGTAAGTCAATAAGCAAAAAGTACTCGAATAAGTCCATTAAGATATTTTTTTTGAAAACTTTTTTTTTTGGATTTTTTTTGGACTGGACTCACTAATCACCAATTAATTCATGAACTATCCATTAAATCAAAAATTTAACATTCAACAAAGTCTCTTAATCACGCTTGAACATATGAATCCGGAGTTATCGGGTCATTCGGTGAAATCACAATTTTAATCTGATATGTGCATTGTTAGCATGTTTTCCCAAAAACCCTAATTTTCATCAAATTTCATCAATAATCACAAATCTTAGTCCTATGTACATTTTTCAATTTATTTTCAAACCTAGAGCTTAAATTTCACTCGGCACATTTTTCAGTACAACTGTACCGCTGTATTTTTACCCGGTAAAAACATTATTCATCAAATTTTCAAAAACTTGCCTAACCACTCAATTTTTCGTTCTGAATCCATTTACAGTGTTAGTTTTCCCATTTGAGACCTTTTACTAATATTTTACTGTTTAGGGTTACGTGTTTGTCAAATTGCTACCCTTTTTTATGTATTGACCCGAAACTCGGGATTTTCACTAATCCTACCCTTTAATCCTTGTGTAAACTATAATTATATATTTTAAAAGTACAAGGTGTTATAATTAACACATTTCATAAGCAACTTATTTTTTTTTCTACTTTCCTCCATAAAAGCAATATGGTAATTCTTCATACAATAACATTTGATTGACTTATGTATCGCTTCCTTACTTTCAAATTCTTGATTAACATATAAATTATCCCTCATTTGCCAAGAACCATCATTCCCCCTAACAAAAATTTGTACTTGATCTAGGTGTTCCCAATTAATATAGGTATAGTGCGGACTAGCGTTCTAGAATATTGGAGTATTAGATTGACCTACATATATTAACACTATCACATTCAACTAACATATGAATATAACATGTAAAATAAAATAATAATAAGGTTAAATAACTAAACAGTCGGGACAACATTTTGGACATTATTAGTGTCCACATCAAAATCAGAGTCACTACCCCCCGGAACTTCTTCGTATACATCTTCATTAGAGGCACCCAAATCAACATCCACATGAGCTGCCCCATCTTCATCTTTCACAACCATATTCTGGCAGCGATGTGATGGAGCATCAGAATGTGGAGAATTTAGATCCAATGACTCAAACGGCAAGGAAGAATTGTCCACACAAGCATTGTCGGCATACAACTAAAGCATCGTCATTGCATACTATTGTTGAAATAGATTGAACATCATATCAACATCAACAATTTCCAATATAGTAAATTTTTCAATTGTACGATATCGACCGGTTAACAGAGAAATCAATTGATTGGGATCGAGCTTCAATTTCTCCGCAATCTTTGATTTTAAATCATGCAATCGCACCTCACATTGCATTTGTATTCCTTTAGTTTGCCCCTCAAATTCCCATCCTGCAGCACCTTCATGTATTCTACCATTGTAATATATGATTGCATAATCTGACCCTATATCTATAAGAAAACAGTAAAAACATTAGACATGAAAAGGTTAGGAAAATTAGAAATGGGACAAACGAAATCAATTATTATAAATTACATTATTAAAAAACTAAACACTACTCTAATTAACCACTAAGCATTATATAAAGTCTATGCATATAATTAATTATACAAGTCTATCAGCAAACATTGATCAAATTAGTTGTTGTCAAATTAGTGTGCTAAAAAAGAATGGGTTAGGTGAGCGTGCACTTCACGCGCATTTTTCTTCTTCTCTGTTAGGGCAAATATGAGCGTTCTGAATAAAAAACAAGGTGGATCTCAGTTTTCTGAATCTGATTCTCGAGATGGTATGCGAAAGAGTATCAAGAGATCCAAGAATGGGGAGGAATTTTCCCCTGATTCATCCAATCGAGGAGCAAGTTTGGGAAATCTGATGGACCGGGTTCCGTCAGGCAAACCCAAGTCGTTCGCGGAGGCTCTTCGATCGGAAGGTGGCTTGTTGGGGGAGGACGATTCTTGGCATGAAGAGCTAGATGATGATAACAGCGAACCCCTGGACCCTAAATTAGGTGTCATAAACGAGCTGGGTTTTCAAACAATATATGGGGAAGACGGCTTAGTCAGGTTTCGCTGCACAAAAGAAGCAAAACAGAGGCTTAGAAGCCCCTGGAAAAATGCAATTATTGTAAAGTTGCTGGGGAAAAAGGTTGGGGTCATGTATATGAAAAACAAGCTGGACAGCTTATGGGCAAAATCAGGTTCCATCATAGTAGCTGACCTGGGGAATGATTTCTTCTCCGTGAAATTCTCGAGTCTGGAGGATCTTAATCTGGCCTTAAATGGATGTCCCTGGGTGCTGATGGGTCATTATCTGGCAATAAGAAGATGGGAGCCCTTCTTCAACCCCCATAAAGCAAATATCCATCGTGTGGCTGCGTGGATTCGTCTTCCAGGTATACCTCTTGAGTTTTGTGTTATCCCTGTTTTAAAGATGATTGCAAACTCTGTTGGTAAAGTTCTTAAGATTGATAAAACCACTTCATTGGGTGATAGAGGGAAGTTTGCGAGGGTTTGTGTTGAATTGGACCTCTCTAAACCTTTGAGAGGGGAATTCATATTGGAAGAGGAAGTATTTAAGGTGGAATATGAAGGATTGTACCTGATTTGTCTTCACTGTGGAAAATATGGACATAATTCTGAAAAATGTCCGGATTTTACTAAACCTGATGAGAGCAGTAACACACAGGAACCAGTTGTTGAAAAAGTGCCACCTATTGCCAACCATGGTGTGGAACCTTGGATGGTAGTGCAAAAGAAGAAATTCCCAAAGAACCAACATCCAAAGAAATCTGAAGGAAAGGCGGATAGAGCTTTTGGAGATGATATCTCCAATAAAAGAGGTTCTAGTCAGGCTAAACAAGAGCCTATGATCAATCCTGGTCCAGCTGTTCCGAAAAATACCAATAGCAATTCAGCTGTGGGAGCTAGAATGAATGTGAGCAAGGAGAATGAAGGGGCTACTCCTCTCAACACTAAGTCTCAGGTTCCAATCAGGAAATCTCCATCAGCTCAGAAAAGGACTGCTGGTAAGTCAATCTATAAGCCTAAATCTTCTGAGAAGACATAATCCTTTATTTTCACTACTACTTCTAAGTCAGTAGGGAAAAACTCTAACTCTGTAGAGCTCCCTTCATCCAGTAATCCCACTAAACTGAGTCCTCAGAATCATGTCAACACGATTCCGGTTTGCCGTCTTGGAAAAGAGCCTATTCTGATTGAGGTAGAGAAGGATCTGTGTGATAAGATAGCTGCTTCTAATCTTAGTGATATGCCTGGTCAAACTACTAGCAGTGATCTATGTATGGAGGATAACAAGACTTCGGATATGGATACTACTCAATCTAGTAGTGATGTTCAATTGAAAAAAGGGGAACCTCCTGATAAAGAGGGGACAGATGGAATGGAGATGGAAAAGAATTCAACAATGAATGAAGCTGCTCATATGATAGAGAGTGCTCAGGGGCTCAGTAACCCTGACCATGATCTAGTTATCTAATGAATTTCCTAGTTTGGAATTATAGGGGTGCTGCAAAGAAATCTTTTAAGACATCCCTAAGTAATTTCGTAAGGAAATATAAGGTTGGCTTGGTTGCTATTTTAGAACCGAGAATTAGTGGGGCTATTGCTCAGAAAAAGATTAAACAGCTGGGTTTCAATAATTTTGAATTAGAGGAAGCTGTGGGTTTCTCAGGTGGTATCTGGATCCTGTGGAAGGAAGATGCTTTCAATATAGAGATAATAGAAAAATATAGCCAGTTCATTCACATGTATTGCTCGATTAGTTCAGGGAATTCTTTTTTCTTAACTGTGGTCTATGCCAATCCTAGGGAGGATATTCGTGAGGAGCTATGGCCAAATATTAAGAGGATTAAAAACACTGTGGGTGGTCCTTGGGTCATAATGGGAGACTTCAATGAAATTGCTTCAGTTAATGAAAAAAAAGGTGGAGCCCCTGTCAATACTACTAGATGCCAGAAATTCTCCTCTTTCCTTAATAATTGCAATCTTTTGGATCTCGGCTGTAAAGGTTCTAAGTTTACCTGGAAGGGACCTAAATGGCTTCATCTTGACAGGGTTTTCAAAAGATTAGACAGAGTTTGTGTAAATGCAGATTGGAGAGTTGCTTTTGATGATGCTTATGTGAGATCCTTGCCCAGGCTTAATTCTGATCATAATCCTTTGCTCCTAACCTTGTCTACAAAAGTAGATGGTAAGAAGGATAGGCCTTTCAGATTTCTGGTGGCTTGGCTTGAGCATTCTTCCTTTTCCCACTTTCTCAAATTTGTTTGGAAACCTCATCTTAAAATTAACCAGAGCTTGTATGAACTGGTTAACCCTTTAAAGTCTTGGAATAAAAGGGTGTTTGGGTGTATTCAGATTAGAAAGGAGTTCCTACTTAATAAGTCGCATGAAATTCAACTGAATACCAATAACCACCTGGATCAGTTTAACTCAGACCTAGACAAGGCCCTCCAGGAAGAACTGAACCGAGTGTTGGAACAAGAAGAAGCTCTTTGGTTTCAAAAAGCTAGATGCAATTGGATAAAAGATGGAGATCGGAATACTAGATTTTATCATACGACTACTATCATCAGGAGGGCTAGGAATAAGATCCTAGAATTAAAAAATGATGAAGGTCATCCTGTTAGAGAAGAAGGTAATCTGAAGAAGCTTATTATAGGGTTTTTCAATAACCTGTTCGCAGAAGAAAACTGTAATAGACCTTGGGCTGTCACTAGTGTTAACTGGCCTGGCCTTGTTGAATCTGATCTGAAGTTGATTAATGATCCCATAACTGATCTTATGATTAAGGTGGCTTTTTTTTTCCATGGGTGGTCTCAAAGCTCCTGGCCCTGATGGATTCCCAGCTCTGTTCTTCCAAAAAAATTGGGATCTCCTGAAGAAGCAAGTGGTAGAGTGTGCCTCTCATATCTGGAAGAATCCAGGTGATGTTAGGGATCTCAATAAAACCTTACTTGTCTTAATTCCAAAACTTGCTAAACCTGAGAGAATTTCTCAATTTCGGCCTATAGCTCTTTGCTCAGCGTTATATAAAGGTATCAGTAAAATTATTGTTGGGAAGCTGAAACCCATTCTAAACAAGCTCATCTCCCCTCACCAAGTCAGCTTCGTTCCCAATAGGCAAATTCAAGACAATATTGTTATTGCTCAGGAGATGGTTCATTCTATAAATAGAATGAAAGGTGAGCGGGGCTTTTTTACTATAAAGATTGATCTCGAAAAAGCCTATGATCGCATGTCCTGGAGTTTCATCCATAAAGTGCTTAAGGAGATTAGTCTTCCTGATCAATTTGTGAATCTCATCATGCATTGCATCTCTACTATTGAGCTGGAAATCCTTTGGAATGGTGCTAAGTCAGGCAGAATTTCTCCTAGCAGAGGCCTTAGACAAGGGGACCCCATATCTCCCTATATTTTTGTTCTATGTATGGAGAAACTGTCTCATTTAATTACTGACTGCATTAATAGAGAGGAGTGGAAGCCCATGAAAGCTGGAAAAGGTGGTCCAATTATATCTCACCTGCTTTTTGCAGATGATTTGCTTCTTTTCGGTGAAGCTAGCATCAATCAAATCAAGACTATTCTGAAATGTCTTGCAATCTTCGGTGACATGTCGGGGCAAAAGGTTAGTTACCCCAAATCAAACATTTTCTTCTCTAAGAATGTTTCTTCTGAGCTGGCTAATTCTATTGTGGAGATAAGTGGCTTTGCACATACTAGGAATATTGGCAGATACCTGGGCTATAGAATGAAGCATGGAAGAATAAATAAACTACATTATGGAGAGATCATGACAGAGTAAATGGGAGACTCCATGGCTGGAAAAAGAGCTGCTTGTCTATGGCAGGGAGAGTGACATTAGCTAAATCAGTCATTTTAGCTATTCCTATGTTTCATATGCAGAATAGCCTTCTCCCAAAGGGCATCTGTGATAAGATAGAAAGAATTCAAAGGAGTTTTATTTGGGGAGACACTGATAATCATAGGAGTCACCATGCGGTAAGGTGGGAGCAGCTCCAGATGGATAAAAAGCAAGGTGGTCTGGGGATCATCAATCTTAGAAAGCAAAATGAAGCTTTCCTGCAAAAATGTGCCTGGAAGTTAATTCAATCCCCTGACCACCTGTGGGCTCAAGTGCTAGTGGCTAAATATGGCAGAAATAAAGAGTTGTTAAAGGAGGTATCTTCTAAACCGTATGATTCTCATTTATGGAAAATTTTATGCAAAGTCTGGCCAGATATGTTAAGTAACATCTCTTGGCAGATTGGTAATGGGAAGAAGGTTGATTTCTGGAAGGATGATTGGGCTGGTCTCAACACTAGCTTAATTTCGTTAGCAATTGTTCCTCCTTCAGCTGAGACTGTTGATCTCAAAATAAACCATAATATTTTCTCTTTGGGAGAGGGATGGAATATGCACTTTCTCTTTAACCATTTTAATGAAAGTGTAGTTAACCAGATTATGGCTATTCCTCATCCTGATGGGGAAGCAGGAGAGGATTGGGTTAGCTGGAGAAATTTGCTTCCAGGTCAGTCTATAGTTAAATCGGCTTATAGAAATCTGACCTGTCCTAACTCCCTCTCTAGTGATAGCTGCTGGGACCGGATATGGAGTTGGAAAGGGAAAGAGAGAGTTAAGCTTCTTTTGTGGAAAATGCTCCATGGTAGGATGCTAACTAAAGACTATATCAGCAAATGGAGTGATTCCTCTAATAGCTGCCCCTCTTGTCCCGACCTAGCGGAGACCCTGCTCCATGCTTTTAGAGACTGTAATAAAGCTAAAAAGGTCTGGCTAATACCTTTGTTACATCCTCTTCCTCCTAGTTTTTTCACCTCAAGCCGTTCCAAAGAGTGGATTATCCTCAATTTGAATATAAAGAATACCCATGCCAAGGACTGGAGGGACTTTTTCTTTACCGTTTGTAATTTCTTATGGTATTGGAGAAATAAAGAGCTTCATGAAGGCTTTGTAAAGAGACCTGAAGACCCTTCTCCTTGTATTGCTGAATCAATTGGAGAGTTAAGGTGCTGTAACAGAAAATGGTTAACAAAAGTTGATCCTATATACCCCCCATCAGATCCTCCCCTGCCTGGATTGCTCCAACTCAAGGTTCTTTAAAATTAAATGTTGATGGTGCAGTTTCTAATGAAAGAGCTGCATGTGGGGGATTATTGAGAGACTGGGAGGGGAATTGGGTTTCTGGTTTCTCTGTCTTTATTGGTTCCTGCTCCCCTTTGCAAGCTGAACTCTCGGCTATTTTACATGGGTTGGAGTTTGCTTGGAAATCTGGTTGGAAGAAAATTATTCTTGAATCAGATTCTGCTCAAGCCATTGGCCTTCTTACCATGACTGGTAATGACACTCGAAAGCTACCCCTGGTAACTAAGATTCGAGCTGCTCTCAATAAGGATTGGTCTGTCTTGTTGAAGCATATTTCTAGGACCTGTAATCATTGTGCGGACTGGCTAGCGAAGAAAGCAATGGATGATCCTTTTGGTTTATCCACTATTACACCCCCTCATAGTGAGCTACTTAATCTTCTTACTGCTGATATGCTGGATCCGGGAGTCATCACTCCAGCTGCAAGATGCTGAGTTTGTTTCTTCTGAGTCGATGGTTTTTGAGTTTTCTTTCTGTCTTGTTTTTTCCTGTTATTGTTTGTTTCTTTTGTTTCGTTTTGTCTGTTTCGTGGGGCAATGCCCCATGTATTTACCTAAATAAATAAATAAATTATACAAGTCTATGGTAGGATAACACCAAAGAATTAATTTTAAAAATTATAAATTTTCACTGATTAAAATAAACCCTATGCATAAAAAAAGTAAACCCTTAATATTAATCATAAATTAATTATTCTAAATTACATTATTGAAATAATGAACACTACTCATTAACCACTAAGCATTATGTTAAATATTTATGTATATATTAAAATACACACATAAAAGTGTATGGAATCCATATTTTTTTTCTCTTTCTCTTCACATTGGTCCACATGGACACCACATACTTTTGTGCGTGTATTTTGGTGAACATTAGATAAAATTTATCTAAAGTAACTTTAAAAATTTTAAACACATTATTAATTACACATGCCTATGTTCAGAGGCAAAAAAATTTAATTATTGCATTTAAATCAAATAATTACGCATCTAATGTTGTTTTTGAAATAATTACGGATCTACTGCACAATGTGACGCCCCTTTTGGGCGTCACATGTGACGCCTCAACTGAGGCGTCTCACCCTAAGGGGAAGACGCCCAAATGGGGCGTCTCTCGTGAGGTAGTGACACGTGTCATTTTTTTTTTCAAAAAAAATATTAATTTAATCATAAAACTTCTGAAGGCCATAACTTTTAACTCGAGTATCCAAATTAGGTAATTTTTTTTGATTTCACATAACTTTTCGAGATCTACGTAATGACACCCCATTTGATATATTTTATCTCTCACAAACACAATTTCAATTTGTAAGAATGGTACTATAAGAGCGGTTAAACCCAGAAGCCTCTGAGTTCTGGATTTGTGATTTAATACAAAAAAATAAATAAAATTTGGATTTGTGATTTAATATAAGCTTTTGGGTTATTATTCGTGGTCTGAAATTAATGATGACTTATGAATGTTTTTCAAAAATAAAATTACCTAAATTAGACGTGATTGCCTCTTGATTGAAACCCAATTTAGAAGTATTGGTAACGTGTCAGGTTTTGACACGTGTTGACACGTGTCACATTTTTAAACTCAGAAGTCTCTGAATTCTGCGTTTGTGATTTAATACAAAAAATAAGTCAAGATTTGATGTGTGATTTAAATTAAAAAAATAAAATTTTATTTTTATTATCAAAAAAATTTGGTTTGTGATTTAAATTAAAAGTAACAATTATTATTAATAAGAAAAAAATAAAGATTTGATTTGTGATTTAAACTTAAAAATCAATTTGAAAAATCTATATTAATAAAGGAAATAATTAAATAAATATTCTAAATCTCTAAGGAAGAAGGATTACGTGATTTAAATTTAAATTATGTTTGTGAGAAATAAAATATATCAAATGAGATGTCATTGCGTAGATCTCAAAAAGTTATGTGGAATCAAAAAAAGAATTACCTGATTTGGATACTCGAGTTAAATGTTATGGCCTTCAGAAGTTTTATGATTAATTAATA
The DNA here is from genome assembly GCA_032173675.1 of Gastrolobium villosum. Lineage (NCBI taxonomy): Eukaryota > Viridiplantae > Streptophyta > Magnoliopsida > Fabales > Fabaceae > Gastrolobium > Gastrolobium villosum. The sequence goes on along the minus strand of JAVKPL010008599.1, from coordinate 4,844 downwards.
TATATTTTTGAAAAAAAGTGACACGTGTCACCACCTCATGAGAGACGCCCCATTTGGGCGTCTTCTCCTTAGGGTGAGACGCCTCAATTGAGGCGTCACATGTGACGCTCAAAAGGGGCGTCACATTGTGCAGTAGATCCGTAATTATTTCAAAAACAACATTAGATGCGTAATTATTTGATTTAAATGATTTTAATTTTTTTTGCCTATGTTCAGATAACACATAATAATTAATTTAAAAAATTGTAAAAATAATTCACTAATTAAAAGAAATCCTAAATATTAATCACAAATTAATTATTAAAATACTAAATACTACTCAGCAATGATTAATTATTATGTCAAATATCTAAATATAATTAATTACCCATGAGCATAAAAAATTAATTATTATGTAAAATATATGAATATTATTAATCACGCGTGCATATGTTAGGATAACACAAAAGAATTAATTTAAAAATTCTAACAATTATCCACTAATTAAAAGAAACCCTAAACATTAATCGCAAATTAATTATTGTAAATTACATTATTAAAATACTAATCACTACTTATCAGTGACTAATTATTATGTGAAATATCTAAATATAATTAATTGCACATGCTTGTGCTAGAAAAACTAAATTAGTGTATTCTAAATAACTGAATATAATTAAAAAAAATGAATATAATTAAAAAAAATGATGTTAACTAATTATTAAAAGAAATATATAAAGAAAATGATGTTAACTTGCCTTGGTGTATTCTCGCTGTTCTGTTTTGGAAGATGAAGACTTTGCTGCGTTTGGAAGAAATAAATTTGGAGGGTGCAGGTTTGGGTGGGGTAAAAGAAAACAAATTTAAAACAAAAGAGAGTGAGGTAGTAGAATTTGAGAGAGAGTTTCTACTGAATGAACAAGATTGAGTGCTTTTAAATTTTTTTGGTACATTTATAGGGGACTCAAACTGACACTTAGCATGCGGTCAGAGTTCCCCATGGGGCGGCACTGGAATATATATATATAAAAAAAAATTCAATTCCCGGAGAGGGATACCGTGAAACTAAATGAGTGAAAATTTTGAATTTTATATAGTGTCATAGGTAGGTGTAGTGAAACTGGTTTCAAAAAATATACATTAAATGAGTGCGGGGATAGGGGCAGGATTTAGGTCATAAATGTCACATTGTTCAAAAACCCCAAGATTCTATGTTGTTTGCCTTTAGTTTGTTACTTTTGAGAAGCATCTGACAATCTTTTGGTGGCATATTTTTTTTTTTTTTAGGTACATTGGTGGCATATTTGAACAGATGAATCATGTTCACGCATTCGAAAACTCCATTTCTCTAGTCTCAATGTATGTTGAAATCGATTGCATGTCTGTGCTGGTTCCTGGATTTATTTTTATTTATTGATTTGTTAAAAAAAAAAGATTTCCGGACTGCTATGTTAGATTTTAGTGCAATATGTACTTTCTCGTATAACCAGAATTTTTTCTTCTTCTTTATATTAAGGATTTGGTGTTTATCATTTTAAATGACATAAGTTATGTCATATTAGGATAGATAGACAAAAAAAAAATAGAAATCACGGAAGAGAAAAAGTGAATGATTTTTTAATTTAAAATTTAAATAAAAATTTTATTTTGTGTCTATCTCTCTCTTAACATAATATAACTGGGTTGGCGACTGACCCCATAATTTGATGAAATTTTTTACAATACTTAGAATGATTTTTTAAAATATTTGTGGTGATTATGGAAATGAATGTTCTGGAAATGGGTATGGGAATGAGTACGAAGATCGTTCTCGTGGAGGGTATAGTAGGGATGGACGTGATGGTCACTCCAGAGGTGGATATGGCTATATATACTATAACATTGAAGCTTCTTCTGAAAGTACTAATTTTAGTAAATATATATTATGATAAGGGCTATGTATGTACGGTCCGTAGATACTAATAATTATGCGTAACCACAGGATTATTGTATATCTTGTTAAGGTTGTTTTGCTCTCTTTTTTTTACTATTACTGTTGTCAATTCTGTGGTGTGTGAGGGTGGTTATTGTGTGTTTTCTTTTGTCCTAGCCTTGGTACTTAACAAGAGTATATGGTACTAAAATTTATATTTCTTATTTTTTTTTAAACATCATTTTGATCATTTTTTTGAATACAAGTGAGAATTAAATACATCATCTAACCTACCAAAATCCCTCGCGAGATCAATTCTAATGGCTACTCGTGTTTTATTCAATAAACTTGACATTTCTTGGATGAAAAATTGAGTGGACAAAATCTAGATTCAGTGATATTAAATTTCTGAGTGTTTATTTCATGTTGGTATATATATAAAAAATTTCGCCCCCCTTCATTAACAATTCTGGCTCCTCCTCTGGCTAAAGGGAATAACAGCATGTGTATGCTCTCTCCTATTAGATACTGTAACGCACTGTTTATATTAAACTAAATATAGAAAAATATGTTTATACACAAATATAAATTGACATAAATAATAGACATGTACGAGTAAGTATGACAGAGACAGAGAGGTATGAGGCAGCACATGGGGTGGAACCGGCACTACATTATGGCTCAATATCTTGAACAATAAAATTTTAGAAGAAGATATAGGTTTCTCCTCATTTTATAAACACAAAAAAACCTCGTTAGCAAGACATTTGAGAGTGTAATATTTTTGAAGAAAAATTTGAGTGCGAGACTTCTTTGGAGAAGAACTTTGTAACCATATTATTGGTGAAGTTTGAATATATCTCTAGTGTGACTAGGGAAATTTTAATCATTTGTAATTCTACTATTTCATTGTGAAAGTTTTTCTGAATTAGTGTCATGTGATTTTTATTCCTCTGTTTTAGAAGAGATTTTTCATGTTAAAATTTGCTGTTTTTTTTTCTCCATCTCTCATGTTTTGGACTTTTTTTCTTTATGTGTTTTTGACTGATCGATTAGACCGATTTCTTGTAGGGTTTTATAATTCTCATTTTACATGAGAATTGAAATATCATGTCATAGAGATAAAAAACACGTGGAATCCATGTGTTAGAAAAAATCATATGTGGGACCCATATCAGCACGAAAATCGAATAGTGTGTAGGAAAGTTCCAACTCTCACATAGAATTATAAGACCCTTTATTATATTGGGCGACGGGTACCAATATTAGAGTGGTGAGCGATAATCCTTGACTTCAGACTGTTTTCTTGTATTGGACAACCAGTGCATATATTTGAGTGCCAAGCAGTAAGCTCGTGTTGCCGATTAATAAACTACTTCCGTATGAACTGTTTGAGGAACCTCGTCCCAACACCCTGTGTTTGTTTTTTTAATCTTACCCTTTGTGTTTGTTTTGTTTTTATTAATTTATCCCCATGTGCTTCTATTTTTAATTACTTATCTCACATGTGGTGTTTTTCAGTGCTAACTGGGTCAAAATTGTCATATTTGCTAAAAATTTAATGGTGTTAGAAGTGGACTTTTTCGATCTTTTTCCTATCACTTATTAAAGATAAAGGAAATTAATTCGGCTAACTAAACGTTTAATTTACCCACTCCTTTAAAAATTTCATATTAGTCCCTTTTTACCTACTTTTAATAAAACAGTAACGACTACTAAAACATGTGCTTCAAAGATAGATACAAAAGTTGTTTAAGTAAAACAAATAAAATATAAAACATTCACAAATAAAGGGATGCATATACGATTCTCCCAATTCCAATCTCTACTCTTATGTGTATTGACTTCATGGTCCCTACTCTTACGCCAACCCAGCTTGACAAGTGCTTCCCTATACATACCACTTTTTCATTCCTTTCCAGCAACACCATTTCCTCCTTTCTAAACAATAACTATAAACCCATACCTGAGTTCTTTCTCTTTCTATCTGTGTTCACCTTTATCTCTCTCTCTCTCTCTCTCTCTCTCTCTCTATAATCCCATACCTGAGTTCTTTCTCTTTTAACATCACAAAGCATCATGATGTCAGAGGTTCCCAGAGACTCCACCTTAGACTACGAACTATCAGAGAAGAACAAGAAACTTCTTGACTTCATAGAGGATGTTACTGCTAATGCTGATGAAGTCCAGAAAAACACCCTCACTGAAATCCTCTCCCTCAATGCAAACGTTGAGTACTTGCAACGACATGGTCTCAATGGCCACACAGACCGTGAGACCTTCAAGAAACTTGTGCCTGTCATAACTTACGAGGATGTCCAACCGGATATTAACCGCATCGCCAATGGTGACACTTCTCCAATCCTCACCTCAAAGCCCATCTCAGAGTTTCTTTACTAGGTGCCCTTACATTTAATGTCAAAACTCTTATTATTTTTTTTTATTTTTATTGTTTGGTTTTCGTCTCGGTGGAAAGATCATATATTTTTTTATTTTTTTATATTTTTGATATTTTGAGGATGAGCCTTCACTTGATTCCAGTTTGGAAAATTTTCTTTTTGCAGCACCACGGATTCCAGTCTGGAACATAGTTTTTTGTTTTTTTTTTATGCAAAAATACTAAACTGAGGTTAAGATTGATTCTTGTGATCCAAAGGTCATGGATTCTGATCTAAATAGTCTTTGTTGGAACGATACACACAAACATGAATCGCAACATAGAAAAGAGGAAATGGAAGAGAAAATATTTACATGCCGATTTATCTTGATTCACTCGACATAAATTATGTCCAACTTATTTGAATTATATTCCCCATGGCCAACACTTTTTGACAAAAAAATGCAAGACTAACATAGTATATAATTAACCCTCATGACTTTGTACTCACAAATTTGGAAACCTTATGTATCAAGATTTATCATATATTTGTTATTTCATTTTATGTTGGATATA
>JAVKPL010008598.1:0-33048 GCA_032173675.1 Gastrolobium villosum | reverse complement strand
CCAAGTCTGTGGCTGATTGTTTTAACAAAGGAGTTTACGATCAGATTGTGCAAATGAAGGGGCTACCTTATATGGAAGCACATGCAGAACCATACATGAGGCAATTAATTGCAAGTGATGTTGTTTCTGGTCCATTGGTTACATTTGCTGGGGTTGAAAAAGTGGGGAATATTGTCCATGCTTTAAAGGTCACGGGACATAATGGGTTTCATGTAATTGATGAGCCTCCTTTCTCAGATGCTCCTGAATTGTGTGGGTTGGTTTTGAGGTCTCATCTGCTTGTACTCCTTAAACACAGGACATTTACAAAGGAGAGAGGGATGACTGGATCCTCCATTATGAGAAACTTCAAGGCACATGATTTTGCAAAGCCAGGTTCAGGCAAGGGGATCAAGCTGGAGGATATAGACATTTCTGAGAACGAGATGGAAATGTATGTTGATATCCATCCAATTACTAATACGTCACCATATACAGTTGTGGAAACAATGTCTCTAGCTAAAGCTGCTCTTCTTTTCCGGGAGGTTGGCCTCAGGCACTTGTTGGTGGTGCCAAAGACACCGGGAGTAAGACTTTCTCTCCCTCTCTGTATCTATGTATATATGTATGTATGTATGTTTTGTGTGTAGTGTGAGCTGAACATGATGGATGCTATTCGTGTCTGTTATACTAGCTTTTCTCATTAATTGTTATTTTTCAATAATGCCTTAGAGTAACTTTTCTATTTACTTATTATTGTACAGAGACCTCCAATTGTCGGGCTCTTGACAAGACATGATTTCATGCCTGAGCATGTCTTGGGACTTTACCCTCACTTCCACTCCCATAAGTAGAGAAATCATTATCAAGCGGATTTTTTTGGTGACATCAAACCTCACCAGCTATAAAGCCCCATGGAGTTCCTTTTATTAGTAGAAGATTAATCAAGATCTTTACCGCAATCACCTTGTTGTTATAGAGCACAATACCTAGATGAGCTTACGTGTGTTTTCATTCCTTTTCTCTCTTGGAACTTGTATTTCGTCTCATATCGTTTCTCGTTATCTCTTGTAAGTTAGAAGATTGCAGAATTCGAATCTTTCAGTAGGGAAAAAAAAATTAAAAGTTTTGCATATAAAGATGGGAATGTTATATTTACAAATTGTTTGTTTATAAATTTTACCGGTCATACATTAATCAAGAGTGTCATTCTTAGTGTAATTTGTAAAAAAAATTGTAAACGATTCTTCCTCTTCATAAATATATAAATAATGCTACAAACACTTATACACTATTTACTTCACATTTGTACAGTTTTCAGCGGTTTATAATAAAGAACCAATTCATCACAAAATTTTAAATGTTGGATGAATACCTTTTTAATGATTTATAGTATTAGTATTCTCTAACACACCTTTTATGTAAAAATTCTTTGGGCTTGAAACGTGGATGTTGCATACGCCTAATTTTATTTTATTTTTGTTTTAAATTATGCTTATTTAATTCCACAAGTGAGGGGAGGTGAGGATCGAACTCATGATCTTATAGTCATTTAAACTCTGATATCATATAAAGAACCAATTCAACATAAAACCTTAAAAGTGTTGGGTAAAGGTATTTTTAATGATATATTTTTTTTCTAACATATAACTCTTAAAAAAATAGGGTTCAATGAGTATAATGTTGCATGATTTAAGAAAATTTTCCTACACTCACAATAAAGAAGAGAGAGAAAGTGAAATAATGAAAGAGAAAAAAAACATGTGGACCCCATATATTAGTTGTGTGGTGTGTAGGAAAGTTTTCTTGAGTCATGTAACATTATACTCATAAACCCAAAAAAAATATAGAGAAAACTTCAAAAAAGTTCATATAAGTTTCTTCTAAAACATTTATCCCATTCTCAAAATTTTAAATCATTTATATCTTTTGGATCCGGGTCTGAATAAGGTGGCTGCTAGGAGAAATACAGGATGATGCTTGTTCCTGGCTTTCTGCTAGTGTTTGATGTTTTGTTTTCTGCTATTTCTTGTTCTGTTTTTTTCATTCCTTCTTGTTTGCTGTTCTTTTGTTTTGTGGGGGCATTGCCCCTTTCTGTAACCAAAAAAAAAAAAAGTTTCTTTATAACTTACCCGTTAAGTTAGAGGGGTAAGTGATAAAAAAAATTTAAGCTAGGAGTAAATGATTCAAATTTCAGAGGGGTAAGTGATTCCGATAAAATTTACAGTTTTTTTTTTTTTTTTTTGAAAGTTTTCCAAAAATGTAATATAAACTTTTCCATGAAACTTGAAATCAATTTTTTTCTCTCAAGGTTTTACCTTTGTAACGGATATAAATATGTGAATGCCTCCAAAAGAGGTCACACAATTTTTCTAAAAGAAATCATAATTCATAATATACCATTACTTAAATTTGACATCACAATAAAAGTATGAACAATCATATCATTATAGTAAATCTTGAAAATATAAGTTATACAAATTTCTATCGTATGAAATTTACCATGATAATTTAAATATAAATTAAAGACACAACATATCAATATAATGAATGTGCAAAAATATAAATAAACATTTAAGTATATACATATATGATATTTATCACATTTATATATATATATATATATATATATATATATATATATATATATATATATATATATCCATGCATAAATATATAATTATAATATGCAACAATATAAATTGCAGATAAGTAACATTGATAGTAACATTATTTGTTAGTAAAAATATTCTATTCCTATATCAAAATAACATTGTTATGAGATTTATATTTTGAAAAAAAGAAAGAAAGAAGTTATCATCATCCGTAGCATTCATTTTCATAATTTCTTATATTATCATGCTTCTTCTCTCTCAATTTTTTTTTCTCCCATTCTCCTTTAACAGAGTTTTCTCTAACATTTCTCAAGATCCTTCACTCATTGATTTCTCTAAATTTTGAAGCAATGACCAATGGTTCTCTTAGCATCTATTTACGGGAAAAGTTTTATCATGCAAATGATAAAAGTAATCATAAAATATTATTAACACAACAATTATTCACAAACTTCTCCATGCGAGTTTCTTGAAGTTTTGTTTTTAGATTCAACAACTTCACATGATTTTTGCATTATATGTTCGAAGGGACTCTAAACGTGATCATTAAAAGATAATTGAAAGAAACATAAAATAATACACTTGAATGCAATAATTCATCACCAATTATTATTATTGAAAACTAAGGGGGCGTTTGGTTGAGGAGAAATTTTTTGAATACTAGGAAAATGTAATTGATAGGAAAATGGTTGGAAAGTGAGTTTGGTAAGAAAATGTAAAAAAAGTTGTTTGGTAGGCCAAAATAATACTGGGAAAATTGAGTGAAATTCCTGAATGTGTGTTTGGTTGAAAATAAAATATTGATGGGAAAATTTATTAAAATTACAAAATAACCCTTTTAGAAATAACCCTTTATGAGATTGGTTTTAGGGTTTTATGTTTATCATGTAACATAACACAACTTCATTTTCCTACACACACATTAAAGAGGTGGGGTCCACATATTTTTCTTTCTCTTTCATCATTCCACTTTCTCTCTCCCTTTTTGTTGTGAGTGTTGGAAACAAAAGTTCAATTATGTAACATAACATTAATAAAACCCTTGGTTTTAATGTTATCAAATACAGAATAATATCATCTAATATGATATTATACAAAACACAATATAATATTAAAATTTCATTAAAACTTATAATATCGAACGTTATCTTTTAATTAATTATTAATTCACAATTGCATGGTGCATAGGGAAAGCCATAGGGAACGAACAGGGAAACAGACCCAGTGACCCCTCTTTCAAAACCGTAATCAGAAAAAATCTTCACTCTTCTCTGTTTTCTTTCTTCAGCTTCGAAAACCGTAAACTTCAAGTGGTTGTTACGGTTACCAATAATGGGGGAACGAGAAAGAAGAGCGAGGGTTCAGGAAGCGACGATGTCGAAGAAGGTTCGATGAAGAAAGCAATAATGAAGAAAAAGAACAAGGAGGAGTTGCTTCCTTCGATGATCAAAAACAAGGAAAATAGATCAGAGGTTCATGCCAAGGCCAAGCATTAGAAGAAGCTCGAGGGGTAATATAGTCACCGATTATACCACTTTTTGAACTTCTCCAGATTCTAGGACAAATACCACCTTTCAGGAAGCAATCCTCAACAGTACTTTTCAGACAAATCACTTGCAATTATCGATAGATAGGCAACAAGGAAAGATGGGTAAAATTTATGAAAACTGTGAACCAAACGTGGAGTAATGAAAACGCAAGAATCACTTCCCCAGAAAACTTCAACAAACTCCTAAAACAAACACCCCCTATGGGAGTTACAAAGAAAGGGGTAGTTTTGTCCTAAATTTACTAACTATGTTAAATTGTTAAAAGATTAATGTATAAGGGGATTAATTGTTTGAATTAAATGTTGAGGGTGGTTTCATAAAACAACACCTAAGCATAAGCTGGTTTCATATAAGAGTTTATTGTTTGTTATATTATAGTAGGATATAAATTTATCTCCTACATATATAAAATGGTGTGGGTGAGAGAAAAAGAAAAAGTATTGACTCCACAAATTTTTATGTATGTAAGATATAAAATTTATTAAATAGTTAAAGAGAAATATAGTCAAAGAGAAATAAAAATATTTCATTCATGTAAAAAAAACTCAGTAAATGAATACGTAAACAGACCGTGCATTTTTTGTTTTTTATTTTGGTAGACAGCAGACCGTGCATTTACTTAATGGGTTAGTCAATTTACCTCGCAAGTAAAATGCGGTGATCCAAATTGGCTTCTGTTATTTTTAAGTTGATAATTTTAAAACTCATTTTGAATAAATCAAGAAATTTAATGGACTGATTCAATATATTTGGTTCGTGAGTCCTAAGTAGGATACCATTTTCTTTATTTACCAAAAAAAAAAGATACCCTTTTTTTTACTTTTTTGGACAGAAGAATGTTTCCCCGCCAAGCTGGAGTTTGTTTCATGTACATTGGAACATAGGTGCCTAAACTGCGATTGTGGCTCGTGACTAATGTAATCATAGCCTTTAATTGCAAGCACAGATCCCTAGTTTAACAAACTCTGATGTTATCATAAAATAGGAAAAATATTAATCATTTTAAATGACATAACTTATATCCTTTTATAACGGTAATATAACGGACGAAATATAATATAACGGTAATGTAACGGTGATGGAATGGAACCGTTGTGTAACGGTAATTGTAACGTTAATTGTAATAATGTTTTCTTTTGTAACAGTAATTGAAACATTAATTGTAATAGTGTTTTCTTTTGTAACGTCCATCCTTCATGGTTATAAGTAGGTGTGTGGTGTTAAGAAATAATATCAAAAAATTATTGGAAATTCTCTTCTCTCTCGTGACTCTTTCTCTCTCAATTCCCTCTTCTCCTCCTCTTATCCTTTCTGCAATCTTCTTCTTCTGTAGCATCTGCTACACAAAACCTCTTCACAATTTCACGTTCCCTTCCCCTTTCTTGAAGTAGGGAACCCAGAGAAGCATCAATTTCACTAGCCCTTACGGCGCCAGAGTTCCTAGCTACGGTGATCAGCGTTGTTCCGGGTCAAAGACTGAGGAATCAATGGCGATTGAGGATGATTTCATGGAGATTGAGGATGACTTCATGGAGATTGAGGATGGTTTCATGGAGATCGGGGATGATTTCATGGAGATTGATGATGATTTGATGGAGATTGATGATGATTTGATGATGATTTAACGGTGATTGAGGATGATTTCATGGAGATTGATGATGATTTGATGGAGATTGAGGATGATTTCATGGAGATTCAATATACATAATTGCTTGTTCTCTGTAACGCCTGGCAACTTGCAAGGATTAACGACTGTCCCCACACACTAACACGAGACTTTTCAGCGTGCTTTGTCCTCACTCGCACACTTCCCGGGAAAACTTCCCAGGAGGTCACCCATCCCAGAATTGCTCCAAGTCAAGCACGCTTAACTGTGGAGTTCTTCCGATCCGGGCTACCGAAAAGTAGATGCATCTTGTTAGTATAGGTAGTACCAATTAATTCTTATAAGCCATTCTCAACTGTACTGTCCCATACCAGCACAGTCTCTGGAATCCCTCTCTTTCCGGTGTTATTCGATTCATTCATGTACCCCCGTCGCTGGAAGCCTGCCAGGAGCCGCTCCTTGTCCGTGCCCTTGCGCACCGGCGATCACTCCCCGCCCTCGTCAGCGCCCGGGATGTTACATGCCCACCAGCTTCCGCCTGGTTCGTCCTCGAACCACACCGTACTGGATGAGAGGCCCTGCTCTGATACCACTTGTAACGCCTGGCAACTTGCAAGGATTAACGACTGTCCCCACACACTAACACGAGACTTTTCAGCGTGCTTTGTCCTCACTCGCACACTTCCCGGGAAAACTTCCCAGGAGGTCACCCATCCCAGAATTGCTCCAAGTCAAGCACGCTTAACTGTGGAGTTTCCGATCCGATCCGGGCTACCGAAAAGTAGATGCATCTTGTTAGTATAGGTAGTACCAATTAATTCTTATAAGCCATTCCCAACTGTACTGTCCCATACCAGCACAGTCTCTGGAATCCCTCTCTTTCCGGTGTTATTCGATTCATTCATGTACCCCCGTCGCTGGAAGCCTGCCAGGAGCCGCTCCTTGTCCGTGCCCTTGCGCACCGGCGATCACTCCCCGCCCTCGTCAGCGCCCGGGATGTTACATTCTCCTTTGTAGCGAGAGCATTTGGTTGCTGCCATTTTTTTTTTGTTGGATAAATGTAATTTTTTTTTTCTATTCTAATCCTTCTCGGTGAAGCACAAGTGCACATCGTCCCAATTTTTGTATTATTATCTAAATTATAGTAATTTATAAATTTGTCATTTATATTTTTGCACGTTATATATATACATATATATATATATATATATATATATATATATATATGAACTCACAAATAGGTGGAACTCACACCTTTTTTTTGTCAACTCTCTCTCCTCCTTTATCTATCTTTCTCTCTCTCTTAAACTGACACAACTTTACATCTTTTAAATGACACACATTTTACCCCATAAAATAACACTAATTGTCTTATTGGCTAACTTAGGGACGTTTGGTATAGGAGAAATTTTTTTTAATCAGGTAAATATAGATAGTGGGAAAATGGTTGTAAACTAAAATTAGTGGAAAAATTTTAAAAAAATTATTTGGTAGACCAAAATATTACCAGGAAAATTGATTTAAATTTTCGAATTTCATATTTGATTGGAGGTAAAATATAAATGGGAAAATGGGTTTCAATTACAAAATTAACCCTTTTTATTTTTTGAATCTGATCAACTCTTGCCCAAAATGACAGTTTGTAAAAGGAACTTAATTGATGTCATTGTTTCAACAATTATTATTGTTATCCAAATGGTTTTCTTGAACCCAAAATATGAACTCAACTTTTACTTTTCCCATCAAACCCCAAAATACGACCCTCAAAATGGTTGCGAAATAAGAAATTTTGCAAAGAAATCAAGTTGGCTGCGGAAAGAATTTTGCTACCCAAATTTTTTTAACTCTTGTAGGCAAATTGAAAACCCAGTTCAGGGGCTTTGTTTAGTCCAAACATGTTACCAAAAAAAAAAAAAACTCATTTCAAGTTGCTTAGGTATACTTGCCAAAATACCCTACCAAGGAGTTTGTTGATGGATTACAATCTCTTAATAATTACCTTTTTAACTCTTCACTTTACCTGATTTTTTTTTTCCGCTTAGATTTCATTTTCCTTTATAAAGCCAAATCTTTAAGCTACGCATTCATTAACAAATATTTTTATCTAGATTGTCGTATGTTATTGCACATTCTTAATCTTCCCTTTAGCATGTTATTCTCTGCATGTTGTTTGGATCACGAATTTTACCTATTTTTTTATTTCTGAACACGAAATTATTCTTATTATAAAAAATAAAATTTAATGTATTTGAGTAAAAAAATATAAAAATAGCCGGAGTGTAAAACACAAGTCATGATTCACTAGTTTAACTAGTGTAATATAAATAAAATTATAAATATTTAATATTTTCTCAACCATTTATTTAGCTTAATAAGTTTTGAGATCAGATTAAACTTTTATAAGAACTGAAGTTGTATAAAGTATAAAAATGCTGGCATAAACAAAATTTAATTTTATTCAATTAAGGGAAGGTATTGATATTTTCTCTTTTCATAAACAGGGGTATTAGAAATAGAAATGTGATTCACAAGTTGTTATTTTGCTAATGAGAATAAATAAAATGATTATTCTCATTATGGTAGTGGTGCTGGTACCGCTGAGCAAGGTAAAAAGCGCGAAATAGAGGCATGTCAGTGGTAACAAAAAGGAAGAAGAAAAATTAAACAAGAAGTTGAAATAGAAATCTCAATCGCAACCGCATGAGAGAGAGAGAGTGTGTGTGTGTGGAGGTGCATCATAACATCATAATAAGCATAGCAGTTGATGATTTAATTTCAATTTGGTTAAGAGTCTAGTTCTCATTTCCTTGACGCCCAAACCAAAAGCAACGCTTTCGTTACGTCGAAATTAAATTTGTGGCGTCGGAAACCTAACTAGTTGCTTCACCGTCAGATCAGATCCGATGGAGGCAATCGACGAATTGGTTCAGCTCTCCGATTCTATGCGCCAAGCCGGCGCTGTCCTCGCCGACGACGATGTTGACGACCCCAAGCGCCCTTCAACTTTCCTCAATGTCGTTGCTCTTGGCAATGTCGTAAGTCTTTTCTTCTACATTTTTGATTTCAGCGTGAGAACTGATTGCAAATTACACACCAACTGTGTCACTCTTTTGGATCCGTACTAAAACAAACAATTCTGGTACTGGTGGATCAGGGTGCTGGAAAATCTGCTGCCTTGAATAGCTTGATTGGACATCCTGTTTTGGTATTTCTTATTTCCAATATTATCATCTTCTCTCTTTCTCTTTAATCTTTCTTTATTTACCGTTTAAATCGGTGGTTATAAACTGCAGCCAACCGGTGAAAATGGTGCTACCAGGGCTCCCATTAGCATTGAATTGAATAGAGATACCTCTTTAAACAGCAAGTCCATCATCCTCCAAATTGATAATAAATCTCAACAGGTTTCTGCAAGTATGAACTTTACCTCATTCTAACTTCATTTACATACTCATTTTCCACCACATTTTGTTTAAAAAATATCATGTTTCTGATCGTCTTAGTTTTTTTTGTTTTCATTATCATAGGTGCCCTTCGACATTCTCTACAGGATAGACTAAGCAAAGGTTCATCTGGTAGGAGCCGTGATGAAATATATCTGAAACTACGCACCAGTACTGGTATGTCCATTGTCATATAATATATTGCTCCCTCCCTTTATTTATGAATAAATAGGCTTTGGACGGGTTTTTAGGAAAATAAAATAAACAAAATAAGCATTAGTTTATTCCCCCGGGTGGGGGGATCGAACATGTAACATAAATGTTTACATGCATGGGCATTGTTAGACTAATGCATTTTGTTCTGTTCTGAAATTCTACAGCACCTCCATTGAAATTGATTGACTTGCCTGGATTGGACCAGCGGATAATGGATGACAAAATAGTAAGTAGTTATAAGTTATCTTTTCCTAAATTTTTTTAGTTTCAACATCGAGTATGTTGTGGCCAATTACAACCTGACATTCTAAATTGATGATGATTGGTATTTTAATTAAAATTATTTCTTAGATCTATGGTTGTTTTTTAGGTGCTTTCTTTGCAGAGAAGTTTGATGTCTTCTTTTTCATCTTCTTTAGATCAGTGAATATGTTGAGCACAATGATGCAATTTTACTGGTAGTAGTTCCTGGTGCTCAGGCACCTGAAATTTCATCATCGCGGGCCCTTAGAGTGGCAAAGGAGTATGATGCAGAATGTAAGTTTTCAACTTTTTTTTTTTCTTCCTTCTTCCCCCCTCCCCAATGCCCCAACAACGAAATTTATAGCTGTTTTGTCGGAGATGTAAAACCAATCTTGAGCCCTCCACCCAACAAATTAAGCTTTTTGAAGAGTTGATCCTCGCCACCTCCATTTTTCTAAATTAAGTTGAGTTTCTGCACAAGGCGGGGTGAGCCTGTGCCTTGTCTATACTTCTACATTTTTTAGCCCAAATGGCACTTGCATGAGGGTGTGCTTTACAGATATACGTCATTTATGAACTTGCACCTAACAACTTAAGCTTTTGAAAGGGTTGGTCCTAGACACTATTAAACCTCTCAAGTTTAGAAATTCCTTTCTCGTGTTTTACCTAATCATATCCTTATAATACTGGTTCATCAAACTTTTTTTGTGGGTTTCAATTGTAGCCACCAGAACAGTTGGTGTTATCAGTAAAATTGATCAGGCAGCTACAGACTCAAAAGCCCTTGCAGCGGTGCAGGCTCTCCTATTGAACCAGGGAAAAAACCTCTGATATTCCATGGGTTGCTTTGATAGGCCAATCTGTTTCTATAGCTTCTGCTCAGTCTGGGAGTGGTGCATCTGAGAGCTCGTTGGAAACTGCTTGGCGAGCTGAAACTGAAAGTTTGAAATCTATATTGACCGGAGCCCCTCAAAGCAAGCTTGGTAGAATTGCTTTGGTTGAGTCTCTTGCCGAACAGATTCGCAATCGTATGAAGCTCAGGCTTCCAACTCTCCTCACTGGGTATTTATTTTTCTCTAGCTTATGTTTTCTTGTCGTTTGTGTAGTTCTCTGTTTTAAATATCATGTTAAGAGCTCTCCATGAAACCCTAACTTGCGAGGGTGGGATCAGAAAATCCTCATACTCAGCCTTACCCTTACATTTTTGCAAAAAGAGGTTGTCTCCTAGATTAGAACCCTTGATCTTTTGGTAACAAAAGAGTAGTTTTACCACTTCTCTAGGCTCTCTTCATTAAATATCGTATTCTATGACAAAAAAATTGTATGTTGTAAATAGCACCGCTGCTTCAGAATTTTCTTTGTCCAACCTATCGATGTTCGTTTAAATAGGCTCATTAGCATTGTTTTCTTAAATGGTTGTCTGTTTTAATGAATGAAAGAAAAAAGTGCAGAGAATTAGAGGGTTTTATTTGGTGTGTGACGTTATACATTTAAGTTTGTCCTGATCCCTAGGCACCTATGATCTGTCTAATATGGATTTAAAGCTGCACTTGCGCCTTCTCTACTCATTTGTTGCAGCATGCACATTCGCCAATATAAAGCGCATTTCAATATTATTTATATGTTCTTTGTCTTGTAAAATGTTCACCCATAAGGTCTGCAATCATAGAGAAAGTAGCCTGGTTAGCATATATATATATATATATGTATAATGTTTGCTTAAGATTACGCTTTCTTATGTTTGTTATTATTACTAGGGTTGTAGAATAGGTTGGGGTGTTTTGGGTTAAGGCCTCAACCTGATTTTTTATTACATCTAATAAACAAAACCTAAAGGCTCAAAACCTAATCCACTCAAACCAAACCATGAAAAGTAGAGTTGCGTTGGATTAATTGATTTATTTGGGTAGTTCTTTTCACCAACCTTCTTTATATACCATCTACAATGTTTTATATTTTTCAAGTTGTATGGAATTTAATGCCACTAAATCTATGAAAATTTTAAAGGAAAATGTCGGAAAATTGCTATGTAAAAAGTCAAGTAGCTAGGAGTGGGATTTAGGGAGAATGAGCATGGTGTGCAAGATGAGGCTGAATAATAAGAGAAAATGGAATCAACATTTCAACTTCCATAACTCGATATGTGATCTGAGATTACTTGGTTCAGCTCCTATCGATGCTTACTTCTTAGTATTTACATAATGAACTGATAACTAGTAACAAACACTAATGTAGGCTTAGTAGATATGGGTTGGGTTGGGTTGGGTTAGCTTGGCTTTTAAGTGAACCCAACCAAAAAAGAAAAGAAAAGACAGTTTTTGAAAACCAGTTCATGAATCGTACTGGTTTTTAAAGAACCAGTTCAAGAACCGAACCAAACCATTTTATCTCTTTATTTTTCATTTTTTTTCCTTTTCAGAATAGGTTTGACCCGAACCGGTTTTGAACTGAACCGTTTTCAATCCGAACCGTACCATTTAAACTAATTTGATTCAGTTCTTCAAGAAATTCAATTCAATTTGACCCATCCACACCCTTAGGTGGGGAGGGGAGGTTAAATTTTTTGTTTTTAATAAAAAAAGTTGGTATAGTTTGAGTGGCCCTAAAACCTTTCATAATCCTTTATTTAAAATGCTGCAGTCTTCAGGGAAAGTCTCAAATTGTTCAGGAAGAGTTAGTGAAGCTTGGTGCACAAATGGTTAGTGGTTCTGAAGGTACAAGAGCTCTAGCTTTGGAGTTATGCCGTGAATTTGAGGACAAATTTCTTCAACATCTTACTGGAGGCGAGGTTAGTAGTTTTTTTTTTTTTTTTTTCCTAACATTAAGGGTGCATAATATTTAGTATTTTTGGGGAAAACTGGATTTGTCAAAAGAGTTTGTAGATATTTCTCATGGGTCTTATTAGAGGGTTTGGGATGAGTGAATATGGAAAGGTCCTTTGGTCCTGTGCAATATGCAGTGAGTTGGTGCCTTTAGTTGTAGATGAATGTCAGAATTTTCAAGGATAATTTCTTACCGTTTCCACTCTTTGGATGTGATCTTATTAGCTTCTATGTGCTCAGCTAATGGCCATTTCACAGGGGTTTCATTCTTGGATATTCAGAGAAACTGGCTTGTTTTGTTCTATTGATGTGTGTTTTTCCCCCCACTCTAGGAAGATATCTTCTTATCCTCCTTCTGTGCTTTTCTCTCTGTCTTCTTTAAAGAATTATTTTCTTAATAAAGAAATTTATTAGTATGTTTCGCTGGAAAAGAGAATACCCAAAAGACAGCCGAGATTGTACAAATAATACTGAATTGGCGCTGCACCTTATTTTCTGTGTTATAAAAGGAAATTTATTAAGATTAGAAGAAGACATTACAAAGGGAAAGAAGGATAAGGAATCCTCCTAAGCAAAAGAACAAGAAAACAACCAAGAGAAAAGATAAATAATCAAAGGAACAAAGCTTTCCATTCCCTTAACATGTTTGTTAATGAAACCCTGTTAAAAAGGCCATGCTTTGCACCAAATGGATGCCAAACACCTAATCTTATCCCAATCAAGTGATATGCCAAAGGAACCTCCTTAAAAATACGAGAGTTTTATTCCAACCAATTACATCAAACTATGCATAGATTGCCCATTGCCACAAAAATCTAGCCTCTTTGTTTCTGCCAAAACCGTCAAAGCTGATCATCAAGAATTGGTCCGTGGACCTACGATGCACCAAACATTCACTGAAAATGCTGAATAAGGAGCTCCCTAAATAAACTGTAGCAGAATAATGTAAATATTACCAAACTGGCTGTGAAAATGATTCAAATGTTTGAACTCTTCAAATTGATCCAAGATTGGTCATCTGTTTCTTATGCTTTGGTTTTCCTTTTGTATTTCAAATAAAGAAGTCTGATACTCTGATACTAGGAATGGGATTCCACCAATGTACAGTACAGGAATAATTTTTTTTCTTTATCCAAATGTATTTTCTTCATTTCCTTGCAGGGTAATGGTTGGAAAGTTGTTGCCAGTTTTGAAGGGAATTTCCCTAACAGGATAAAGCAACTTCCTATTGACAGACACTTTGACATAAACAATGTCAAGAGGGTAAATCTTCTCCATTAAAATTAATCATATTGTTTAGGCAGAATTTTATTCTTCATATTCTCTTGAGGTGCTTGCTTCTTATATCTCTGTTTTGTTTATGTCAGATTGTCCTAGAAGCAGATGGATATCAACCTTATCTTATCTCTCCAGAGAAAGGTTTGAGGTCCTTAATTAAAGGAGTTCTTGAACTAGCAAAGGAGCCATCACGCCTGTGTGTTGATGAGGTGTGCTTCTAATGTGTTGTTGATTTTGTTCCAAGAGCTAGTAATGCTTCAGTGGGTAAAGGGATAATCCAAAATAATTTGCGTATAGACCTGGCTATTTGGGGCTCTTGTAAAAAAAAAAAGTCTGTCCTTTATCTCATGCTTTTCTTGGAGGTGGAGGTGGAGCCTTAGGGCTGTTTGTCAACCTTCAAAACCGGACAACTGACTAGAAGGGGGTTGCTTTTAAAATCTTGTTTTTGCTTTAATGAAAGAGTGAAATCCTTATTACCTGTAATATGAACCGATCGTTCATGTTCCGTGCAATATCCTGGGAATCATTTAAGGCTTCTTTGTCTTTATTGCATTCTCACAAGCCATAATGGATTTTAACCTTGCAGGCCTACTACTACAGAGGCCAAGTTGTTCTTGACAGTTATTGCTTCTGATCTGAAGTAAAAATAGTAATGTAAAACCATTACCTTAGTGCTGTGCTGCCTCACTTTGTTCATTTTACATACAGGATCGTTGAGAATGATCTTTTCAAACAAGACTGGAGGTCTAGATCAAAGAATGAGATAGGCCAGTATGTTGTCCTAAAATGGACCCTCGCACTTCTCATTGGGTTAGGCACAGGGCTTGTTGCCTTCTTCAATAACATTGGAGTTGAGAATATTGCTGGTTTCAAGCTTCTACTTACCAACAATCTCATGCTCACGCGAAAGTATGACTATTCTTCTCATTGTGTGCTTTATACCCGTGCCTTGTCTTCATAATTAAGGTTTATTTTATAATTGTAGTTTTAGCATCCTTAATCCTTTTGGTTTTTAACTTAATATTATTACTATTATTTTATAATTTGTGTTCATTTTCTGTTATACATTTCATACTTCTGCATAATGGTTTGGGAAATTTTGCAAATCTGTTCATAATTTTATTAATAAACCGCAGCATATGTTTACCTAATAATAATAATGATGATGACGACGACGATAACTAGACCACAGGTATTTTCAAATTCAAGTAAAATCTAAATAATTAAATTAAAAAAAGAGTTAAGAATGACATGTTCATTCTTTAAGTAAGAGTAGACAAGAGATTAATCTATTCTTAAGAAAATGTACTATAATTTAATAAATTGGGGCAAATAATAATAAATAAACAGCAGGATAAAATTTGAGTAATTTTTATTTATTTATTTGGGTTATCTTTTATTGCCGTGTTGTGGTCTAGCTCTGTTATGATGTTTGTGTAAATGTCCAGTCTTGCAATATTTAGTTACAAAATGTAGGTAACATATATATAAGTATTTGCCAGCCACTTGTTCTTTTTGCAGCGAACATTCATGTATTTTTGTTCTAATGACCTACTGAACCTAAAGGCAGTGGTACATAAACAACTTTCAAATGCTACCGAAATTAACTTGTAGAATTATGGAATAACCACGCTATGATTTTTACTGCAGAACAGTTATCATCAGGCCTTTGCAGTATATGTTGGATGTAACATGATTTTAGCCGTTGCTGCTGCAGCCCTCTGTGCCTACATTGCCCCTGCAGCAGCAGGGTCCGGCATACCTGAGCATACCTGAGGTGAAGGCATACCTCAACGGTGTAGACGCTCCTTCTATATTAGCTCCAACTACCCTCTTTGTAAAGGTAGGTTAGTTACCTACTCAACATGATATTATGTGTGTGAGTCTAATCCTTTTTGTTCTTTTCATCATCTATGTACAAGTGCAAAGCTTGATTAGATCCAATTGTCCTTTTGTCTCCTGATTATTTTAACACATGTACATAATTATTCTTAAAGTAATTGATAAGAAATGATTTTAATTAATGCTAATAAAGTGGGTGAACCGGAACAGTGGTAAAATTGTTCCTTCATGACTGAAAGGTCATGGATTCGAATCTAGGAAACAGTTTATTGTAATTATGCAAGGGTAAGGCTTCCTCCACCCCACACTTGCTACACTCGCTAGTTGGGTTTAATGGGGAGTGGTTTAGGAAAATCTTGAAACAAGTTTCTTTTTGATAATATTTCGTTCGTTGATTGACAATGACCATAGTTTTTAATTTGGAAATGGCTTGAACTTTTCAGATTTTTGGTTCAATATTTGGGGTTGCGGCTGGTTTTGTTGTGGGTAAGGAAGGACCTATGGTACACACTGGTTCTTGCATAGCTAATTTACTTGGACAAGGTGGTTCTAGAAAATACCGGTTGACCTGGAGATGGCTCAGACATTTTAAAAATGACCGAGATCGAAGGGATTTGATCACGTGTGGTGCAGCTGCTGGTGTTGCTGGTGCTTTCCGTGCCCCAGTTGGTGGTGTCCTTTTTGCACTTGAAGAAGCAGCTTCCTGGTTCCGTGTCTCTTTCTCTCCTGTTTTGCATGCATGTCAATTTGTGACAACACTATATGTGACAACTCCATTGCTAGTATTGCATAACAATTAATATAAAATGATAGAATGTAATTCTCGTGTCGTGCAAGTTTTCTGCATAAATACAGTGTCTAAGGGCTTTATGCCTGTCATTTCCCCTACCCCCACAATTTAAAAAATTGTGTGTTTTATGTTGTAATGTTTCTCTGATTGCATTTATGTATGTAATTTCAGGTGGAGGAGTGCTCTTCTGTGGCGAACATTTTTTACGACAGCTGTGGTAGCTGTAGTGCTGAGAGGTTTCGTAGAATTATGCCGGGGTGGAAAATGTGGTCTTTTTGGGGAAGGAGGTTTGATAATGTTTGAGGTTAATTCAGCAAAGCCTGCTTACACCACACCTGACCTCCTCGCAGTTATATTTCTTGGAGTTATTGGAGGTCTTTTAGGAAGCCTTTACAATTATCTTGTGGATAAGGTCCTTCGCACTTACGCCATCATAAATGAGTATGTCCTAAATTGTTATGCATTTATTAGTATAAAATGGGAATATAGTTTTTTGTGTTGAATGAGATAAAATTATTTTATGTACACAGATAAGAGTGGATGAGATCCACTAAAGAGAAGATTAGTGGATCCCACCCATTTTTTGTATATATGCACGAGACAATTTACATGAGAAACCATATTCCCATAAAATATACTTTTGTCCGTAAATAATAAATGTTTTTATAATTGTTACTAAAGTTTTTGAAGAAAAAAAATGTATACATTTTGTACTTATATTGTAAAAATTAACTTGGTACAAAATTATTTTTCGTTTATGATGACATTGAATGTAGGAAAGAGGGTGCTAGCAGAAAGTAAAAGAATTGGATTCCATACAAAGGAAATATGGTGGAAGATTTTCGCCGATTTGTATAAAAATCTTGGGAGTAAGGATGATGAAAAAGGTATATATGTATATATAGATATATATATATAGAGGTAGGATATATATAAATTTGACACATCATATAGATAAAAAAATATCAATGGTGTCACATGCGTGCAAATCAGACGTTGATCTTTTTTGATCTAACGGCTCTCATATGAGGTGTCAAAATTGAAATTTGACACTGTGTCAAATTTACACATATATATATATATATATGGGTCAGGATCATTTTACGCTAGCGTAAGTTACACTCTCAATCTTGTCCGTGATCCCATTATATCCAAGGGTTTAAATTTTTAGTAATATGAGCCATTGTGTGTGTGGATTAATGGTCAAAATTGAATGTAAGATTCTAATTCTTACACTGGTGTAAGAATATCCTGCCCCTATATATATATATGTACTTGCCAAACTGAGGGATAAGAAATTTAAAGAACTCACTCAAGTTAGAGCATCAAAATGAAAACCAAAATCTTTTGGTAAGAGATAAAGATGTAAATGAAAGATGGATGAACTACTCAACAAACTTTTTAATAGGGATGGCAATAAAAGCGAGGTGGGCTTGGAGGATGCTTATGATGATCTGAATAGAAAATTTGTGCGCAGAATCAATACACATGAAGTCAAGGAGGCTTTAAAGAGGATGAAGACTAATAAAGCTTTGGGACCCGATGGCGGACCTATTGAAGTGTGGAGGGGCTTAGTGGAGGTGGCAATAAATTTGCTCACCAATCTTTTTAATAAGATTCTTCGAACAAATAAGATGTCTGATGCTTGGAGGAAGAGTGTGCTTATGCCTATTTACATAAACAATGGAGATATCCAGAATTGTTCTAACTATAGAGAAATTAAACTTATGAGTCATACTATAAAGTTATAAGAGAGAGTTATTGAACATCATTTGAGGAGAGAGACCAAGGTTTCTGTAAATCAATTTGATTTATGCCAGGAAGATGTACCACATAAGCTATTTTCTTGATGCGTCAATTGATGGAAAGATATCGAGAAAAAAAGAAGGATTTACATGTTGTTTATAGATCTTGAGAAAGCATACGATTGAGTCCCAAGATGTAACATCCCGCATAATTAGTAAAATACATAAGTACTATATGCTATATGTACATGTGTAGAATTCGGATGTATGGTTTATGTGTAATGGCTTGTGAATTGGTTGACCTTTATCATTGGATAAGACTAAGGTAATTAATTAAATTAAATCATAGGAAGATACATATGTAGACATGTGAATTTAATCTTATGAGTAATGTGAGTATGTGTTAGAAGGCATTAGTGTTTAGATGTGGGCTAGTGTGTGTGTGTGGACTTGTTACTATTGGATTTGTGATTGGATCCTTTTGTGTGTGTGGCCAATGGCCCAAGGATGGCTCTTGGATCAAGCTAATTCAGCCCAAGGTTGTGTCCACCCTTATCTTCCCTAAGCCTTGTCCAACTAAGGTGTCTTGTGTATCAAGTAACTCTCACATGGCAAGGATAATTCCCACTCATTCATGCGCACAAAGGAGAGTGATTAGGACTTAGTAAGCTGCCATTTTCTCTTGTTAAACCGCCACCTCACCTTGTTTATGCATCACTTGATTTAAACCTCATTGCATGGAAGACACATGGACCTTTGAGCATGATTTTAGGCTGCATATTTCTCCATTTAGGCGCACATGGAGGGACCTTGGTGCAGATTTTTCTTGTGTCACAAAACTGCCTAACTTGTTGACTTGGAGAACCACTTACACCTCCCATCATGAGGCTGCCATGTGCAGATTTTTTGGCAAGCTTTTTGCAGCCCATCATGAGCCAAACCTGCCTTGTTTTCACATGCATCATAAGAGGATTTTTGGCTGCATTTTCATCATTTTGTGCAGCTCCAAAATCTGAATTTGGGCTGTCACAAATCTACACTCATGATGCACCTCTTTCCTCTCATCATTGCGCACCAAGGCTGCCTAAAATGCAGATTTTTGGCTGCCACCTAGTTGAATTACTTGTTGACTTAGTGAACCTCCCTCACACCCTCACCTATGCGCATAGTTTGGTCTTTTGTATGAGAAAATTCTGACTTATAACACTAACTCAGATCTGAACCTATCTCTTCCACCCCTTTTGCATGTGCCTAGAGTATGCTAGAAGCAAGCTCCTTACTTGTTCAACCCTTGTGTGCAGCCCCACTTCTTCAAGCAATCAGATTTTTACCATGATGTTAAATCATTGCAACCTCCTCCCTTCTCCCCTTTAAATTTGCGCACAAGAGGGGGCTGCCCCCATTCACTTGTGCAGCCAACTCCTTTCCCCTCTCCCTCACACTCTAGCTTAGCATTGCATGAACCTTAGGAGGAAGAAAGATCAAGCCAACTCCCTCCTTCCCTCACCTTAAAACCGTGACCTTACACCAAGCTAGTGCAAGCCTTGTTCCTCAACCTTGAAGCTGTCCAAGTGGTTCCTCCTCATCCTTGTTGCGCATAGAACATCCTAGGAAGAGAGGACTTGTTGTGAAGAAGAGCTAGTAAGGGTGTGGTGAAGTGTGTGCTACAAGAGGTAGGCCTTGAACCTAAAACTCTTTCATTGTGTAACCATGTATGTGTGCTTGAATGTCTCCTTGTTTATGTGTGGTTTTGGATTCTTGGTTGAGCATGGTTAAAGTATAAGTATGGAGCCATTTTATGATGATTTGTATGCATGAGTTGTAGAGTAATAGTCTCATGGTCATGCTTAAAATAATATGCCACTGTTTCCCTAAGTATGTGCCACTGTTTTGATGATAAAAAGGCTCACTGTTTCGGTCCCTCAAGATCACCTTTACATGCCACTGTTTCTGCACATTACATGCCACTGTTTCTGCACATATATGCCACTGTTTCTGCACATTACATGCCACTGTTTCTGCACATATATGCCACTGTTTCTGCACATTATATGCCACTGTTTCTGCACATATATGTCACTGTTTTAGTGCTCCTTAAGCCACTGTTTTTATGCATGAAATGCCACTGTTTTACTCATCAAATGCCACTGTTTTTATGCATAAAAGGCCACTGTTTTAAGTCATCATATGCGACTGTTTTTATGCATAATGTGCCACTGTTTTAGTCATCATATGCCACTGTTTTTATGCATAATATGCCACTGTTTTAGTCATCATATGCCACTGTTCATATGCATAAAATGCCACTGTCTTATGCATCACATGCCACTGTTTTAGTCATCATATGCCACTATTTTTATGCATAAAATGCCACTGTTTTAGTCCTTCTATGCCACTGCTGTATGCTCACTGTTTTGCTGCTGTAAACACTGCTGTATGTTCACTGTTTTCCACTGTAAGACACTGCTGTATGCTCTCTGTTTCTGCTGTAAATAGCCACTGTAAATGATTAGTTGTAATTGATTTAGGTGCGCTTAAGAAGTGAGATACTTCGCTGCGGTTTGGTAATATTTAAGGCAAGCAAAGGTAAGTGTCAGGCGATGATGCCTAATGTGACTATTGACTACTGGTATAGAATTATGACATGATGCTCCATATGCCGTAAAAATATTATGTTCCATTATGTTGTAAGGAAACTGCCAAAAATGTGCCGTGATGGCTATATGATTATGAGGTAAAGACGTTATGTGGCAGCATAACGCATATGGAAGGTATATAAGCATGCATCTTACATTATACCGCATTTTTACGCTTTGTGTGTGAAAGCATAGCATGTCATGCATGTAACAAGATCATATAGGCCTTGTTTTAGAATAGTTATGTACAGGACCATGTGTTTGAGCAAGCATCATGTAGGCATCCCCAAGGTACCGGGGTATGGGACACTTGGCATCAGTCCGCATAGGCCCACAGATGGAATCCACATGGAGCTCAGGTGCCAAGGGATATTTGATTCCACTGTGAAGTGCGCGCACGACGGTGCTAAAAGCGCAAAGGAAAGGCGTTATATACGCAATATATGAATATGATAAAAAGGAAAAGGAAAAGGAACAAGGATATGTTGAAGTGACTGTTTATGATTTTGTGCCTAGTTAATACTGTTATATTATTGGTTTTATTGCCACACTACTGGGATTATTCTCACCCCTTCGGGGCTGCTATTTTTCCAAAATGGCAGGAGGACGCAAGAGCATTTGAAGGAGTAATATTTTGCTGTTGATTGCTGATGCGTGGATTATCAGTGTTGCTGTTTGTTTAAATGGATAACTGTAATGATTAATGTTTTGGTACTTTTGGATGACTGTAGTCTTTATCATATTTATGTTAGCTTGAACTTTTATGAACAATGGCTATTTTGGAAAACCTTTGTGAAAAGAATTTAAGTGCTGAAATTTTTATACGGATTTGTATACTGCTTTGTTAGCTCATGTGACGTTAACGACTCTAATTCCACTTAGCAAACGACTCTCTTGGATGCATACAAGGGAGGGCGTTACACTAATTGGTATCAGAGCAGTTTGGTCCATGGATTTGCTTGTGTTTGATTGAATTGATTGTTGTTTGTGTTTATCTGCTGATTGACTGTCTAAATGTGCTATAGTTAAGTATATGTATTAGCTAGTATGGTTAGATTGTTAGGACAGTTCTGTGATAAGACACGGATGCATAGCTAACTTGTCCGAATTTAACTCGAGTACCTACTTGGGACTGCTGCCATGAATAACTTGCGGTGAGCCTGATCAACTCATTTCCTGATATTGTGAGTGCAGAATCATGGCGGGTGGTCGCGGTTCAACTCGGGGAAGGTCTGGCGATGCGGAAGAGGATCTTATCACTACCATTGGGGGACTGGCAACGTTCATCCAGAATATGAGCCAAGAATGGCGCGACCATAGGCAACAGAATCAGAACCAACCCCCACTGCATGAAAATGCAGCAGAAATTGCCCGTCGGAGGTTGAAAGACTTCCGCAACTTCCAACCACCTACCTTTGAGGGTGAAGACAACCCTGAGGCTGCAGCAAAGTGGCTGCAGATGATTGAGCATATTTTCGAACGCATGGCATGCCCGGAAGCACAGAAGACTGATTACGCGTCGTACCAGCTGATGGGAGAAGCTTTAACATGGTGGACTGGTGCGAGGGCTCTGCTGAGAGCTCAGGACGTGGAACTAACATGGGCCGTGTTCAGACAAGTATTTCTGGATAAGTATTTTCCTAAGGCAATGAGAAGGATGAAGCACACTGAACTGCTGTCACTCAGGCAGGGTAACATGACGGTCAATGAGTATATTGCTAAATTTGGGCAGCTGATCGAGTACGCCAACTTTGACCGGAACATTTATGATGAAGAATGGCAGGTGGAGAAGTTCGAGAGCGGATTGCATCCGGAAATCCGCAAGCTCATCTTAACGACGGCTAATCGTACACTTCCGGAACTCATCAACCAGAGTCGTCAGGCAGAAGGAATCATTCTGGAGGCCAAGAACTTGAACAAGCCACCAACACAATTCCACGGAGGAAACCGAGCAGGCAGATTCTTCAGGGCGGCACCTGGTAGGGGTCGAGGCAGAGGTACGCAGTTGCAGGCGCGACCTGGAAACTTTAAGAGAAACTTTACGGTGGGTCAATCGTCGACTGGACGTCAGGGCGCGACTGTTTGTGCCACATGTGGAAAGAATCACTTTGGAGTCTGTCGCAAGAACAACAATGCATGCTTCAGATGCGGCCAGCAAGGTCATTTTGCTTACAAATGCCCCCAGAACGCTGACCAACAGCCTCCGCAAGCACGGGTGTTCACATTGGATGCAAATGAAGCGCAGAAGTTTCCCAACCTGATCAAAGGTAATGTCACCTTGAATGGTCACCCAATTTCTGTTATCTTTGATTCTGGAGCGTCTGGCTCTTTTATGGCAAAGCATACTGCCTTAAGAATAGGCATCACCCCAACCCCGTTACCTCATGAGTTACACATCAGCACGCCTACTGGAGGATCGTGCACAGCCTCAGAGATCTGCAGAGGTGTTACCTTGCAGTACGAAGGGAACACGTATACAGTTAACTTGGTGGTCCTGCCGGTATTCAACTTCGATGTGATTATCGGTATGGACTGGTTGACGGAAAACGGGATAACCTTGGATTGTCGAGCGGGGAAGGTCATTGTTCCTGCAAAGGATGGTAATTTTCAACCTTTCTCTCTCATTTCCTTATTGCAAGTTAGAAAAGA
Source organism: Gastrolobium villosum (assembly GCA_032173675.1). NCBI lineage: Eukaryota > Viridiplantae > Streptophyta > Magnoliopsida > Fabales > Fabaceae > Gastrolobium > Gastrolobium villosum. The sequence goes on along the minus strand of JAVKPL010008598.1, from coordinate 9,634 downwards.
GCTCCGCAAGGGAGCAGCAGGGTATCTTTTGTCGATCGAGGCTGAGACCTCGGTTGATAATCAAATTCAGAATGTACCTGTAGTTAGAGAATTCGAGGAGGTATTCCCGGATGAAATACCTCGATTGCCTCCTCATAGGGAAATAGAATTTTCGATCGAACTTGTTCCTGGAGTTGGACCAATCTCCATTGCCCCGTATCGCATGGCACCGTTGGAACTGCGAGAGTTGAAGAAGCAGATAGAAGAGCTTTTGGCAAAGGAATTCATCAGACCGAGTACCTCTCCATGGGGTGCTCCAGCCATCTTGATTAAGAAGAAGGATGGAAGTTTACGTCTGTGTGTAGATTACCGCCAGCTGAACAAAGTAACGGTGAAGAATAAGTATCCGCTACCGAGGATCGACGATTTGATGGACCAGCTGAGAGGAGCCAGAGTCTTTTCCAAGATAGATTTACGATCGGGATACCATCAGATCCGGGTCAAACCGGAGGATATTCCGAAAACCGCTTTTAGGACTCGTTATGGGCACTACGAATATCAGGTGATCCCATTCGGACTTACGAATGCTCCAGCGGTATTCATGGACTACATGAACCGCATCTTCCGCCCATTTCTTGATCAGTTTGTTATTGTGTTTATCGACGATATCCTGATTTACTCAGCTAATGAAGAGCTGCACGCGGAACATCTGAGGATTGTCTTGCAAATCTTGAAGGAGAAGCAGTTGTACGCGAAATGGTCGAAGTACGAGTTTTGGCTTAAAGAGGTCCAGTTTCTGGGCCATGTCATTTCATCAGAAGGTATCGCGGTGGACCCCAGCAAAGTTGAAGCTGTCATGAATTGGGAACGACCCAAGACTGTCACCGAAGTAAGAAGTTTCTTAGGTCTTGCTGGATACTATCGAAGGTTCATCCAGAATTTCTCTCAGATAGTGCAACCCCTTACTCGTCTCACTCGGAAGGATAAGCCTTTTGAGTGGACCGAAGCTTGTGAAGAGTGTTTCATGGAACTAAAGAGCAGATTAACGAGTGCTCCCGTACTCACGATTCCGGATCCTACTCGAAAGTTCGAAGTATACTGTGATGCGTCGCTGAAAGGACTTGGATGCGTGTTGATGCAGGATCGTATGGCGGTAGCTTATGCATCTCGACAACTTAAGCCTCACGAAGAGAATTATCCTACGCACGATTTGGAGTTAGCAGCTATAGTGTTCGCACTTAAAATCTGGAGGCACCACTTGTATGGTTCGCAGTTTGACGTGTTCAGCGATCATAAGAGTTTGAAGTACTTGTTCGATCAGAAGGAGCTGAATATGCGGCAACGACGGTGGATGGAATTTCTGAAGGACTATGATTTTGAACTTAAATACCACCCAGGAAAGGCAAACGTGGTAGCTGACGCCCTGAGTAGGAAGACACTGCACACTGCAACTCTGATGATGGAAGAGCTGAAATTGTTTGAGGCCTTTCGAGATTTGAACTTATCTGTAGACGAGAGAGGGAATAACATAAGATTGGGAAATATAAAGGTGGAGAATGAATTGATCAGTAGAATTAAGGAGGCTCAGAAAGATGAAGAGTTAGTCCGTGATTTGGTTGGCAACCAAGATGTTGTAAAGGATGAGAATGATGTTTGGAGATTTCAAGGACGGCTGGTTGTGCCGAATGAAGAGTTGAAACAAGAAGTTTTACAGGAGGCCCACAAGGGTAAGTATGCAGTTCATCCTGGATCCACAAAGATGTACCATGATTTGAAGACCTCGTTTTGGTGGCCGGGTATGAAGCGTGATATTGCTGAGTATGTATCTTGATGCTTAACTTGTCAGAAGGTGAAGTACGAACATCAGAAACCCTCGGGACTTCTTCAACCTTTGGAGATTCCCGAATGGAAGTGGGACAGTATTGCGATGGATTTTGTAGTTGGACTTCCTCGGACGCGAGAAGGATATGATGCTATCTGGGTGATTATTGATCGTTTAACTAAGTCAGCTCATTTCTTACGTGTTAGAACCACGTATAATACGGAGAGGCTTGCTAGAATTTATCTGCAGGAGATTGTGAAGCTGCATGGAGTTCCTACGAGTATTGTCAGCGATCGTGATCCCAAGTTTACATCTAAGTTCTGGGAATCTTTTCAAAGAGCATTAGGAACCCATTTGAGGTTGAGTACTGCTTACCATCCGCAGACCGATGGTCAAACGGAACGCACCATTCAAGCATTAGAGGACATGTTGCGAGCATGCGTTTTGGAGTTAGGAGGCAGCTGGGATAGTTATCTTTCGTTGATTGAGTTTGCTTACAACAACAGTTACCATTCCAGTATTCAGATGGCACCGTATGAAGCTTTGTATGGGAGAAAATGCAGATCCCCCCTATGCTGGACTGAAGTAGGTGAGCGAAGTATGTTAGGACCTGATCTAATTCAAGAAACATCCGAACAGGTAAAGAAGATTCGGGAAAATATGCAGAGGGCTCAGGCCAGACAGAAGAGTTATTACGACAAGCGTCATAAGCCTCTATCTTTCGAAGTCGGAGACCATGTATTTTTGAGAATCACACCTACATCGGGACTCGGAAGGAGAATGGGAGTAAAGAAGTTAAGTCCACGGTACTTAGGACCGTATCTGATTATGAACCGGATTGGAGAGTCTGCATACCGGTTGGCTTTACCACCCAATCTGTCAGGAATTCACAATGTATTTCATGTGTCACAGCTACGGAGGTATCTCTCTGATCCATCCCACGTGTTACAGCCGGAAGAAGTGGAACTAAAGGAAAATCTGACGTATCAAGTACAACCGTTCCAAATTCTTGAAAGATCCGTCAAGCGACTCCGTTCTAAAGAAATCCCTTTGGTGAAAGTATTATGGAACAACAGATCGGCAGCTGAAGCAACTTGGGAGCGCGAGGACGACATTCAGAAACGCTATCCAGAACTGTTTAGCTCTTAAGTAAGTTTATTTTGCGGACAAAATTCCTATTTGGTGGGGAGAGTGTAACATCCCGCATAATTAGTAAAATATATAAGTACCATATGTTATAGATGAAGGTGTAGATTTCAGATTTATGGTTTTTGTGTGTGATGGCTTGCGAATTGTTGATCTTTATCCTTGAGTATTTAAATTAAATCATAGGAGGATACATATGTAGACATGTGAATTTAATCATATGAGTAATTTGAGTGTGTGTTAGAAGGCTTTAGTGTTTATTGGACTTTGGAAGTGGGCTAGGGTGTGTGGACTTGTCACTATTGGACTTGTGTGATTGGGTTCTTTGTGTGTGTGGCCAATGGCCCAAGGATGGCTTTTGGACCTACCTTGTTTCAGCCCAAAGTTGTAACCATTCTTATTTCCCTAAGCCTTGTCCAACAAGGTTGTTTGTGCACCAAGGAACTTTCACATGGCTTGATGTATATTTCCTCCTCTTTCATGCGCAAAAAGAGAGTGATTAGGACTTAGAAATCTGCCAACTTTCCTCATGCTTGACCGCCACCTCACACTTAGTTTATGCACCTTTGACTTCAACTTCTTTGCATAGAAGACACATGTACACCTTAGCAACATTTTAGGCTGCATTATTCTTCTTTTAGGCGCACATGGGGGGAGTCATGGATCAGATTTTTTTTTATGACACAAAACTGCCTAACTTGTTGACTTGGAGAACCACCTTACACCTTCCATCATGAGGCTGTAATGTGCAGATTTTTGCATGCTTTTGGCAGTCCATCATGAGCCAAATCTGCCCCTTGCTTCCACATGCAACCAAAGAAGGATTTTGGGCTGCATCTCCCTCATCATTTGCGCACCAAGGCTGCATCAAACCAGATTTTTTGGCTGCCACATAGTTGTCTTGCTTGTTGACTTAGTAAACCTCCTAGCATGTGCTCTTGATGACACCTCCTCCACTCCACCTTGTGCGCATGGTTTAGTCAAATGTGTGAAAAATTCTGACTTAGGACAGCATCCAGATCTGAACCCCTCCTCTCCTCACTCCTTGCATGTGCATAGTGTATGTTAGAAGCAACCCTTTGCTTGTTCAGCCCAAGTGTACAGCCCCACTTCTTCAAGCAACCAGAATTTTCATGATGCTTAATCATTGCCACCACTCCTCACTTTCCCTTTAAGTATGCGCATAAGGAAGGGCTGCCCTCACCTTACATTCAGCCAACTTTCCTTCCTCATCTCCCTCACTCTCTTAGCCGAACATACAGCCCTCTTGGAGAAAGAAAAACTTTGCTAAGACAACCCACCTTCCCTCACTGTCCAGCCTTGCCCTCAACCATTGAAGCTGTCCAAGTTTGTTCCTTCTCACCTTGTATGCGCATAGATCATCATAGGAAGTGGGGACTTGTTGTGTAGTAAAACTAGAAGGTGTGGTGTGTGAGCAAGAAGTGTGTGCTACAAGAGGTAAGTCTAGAACTTAGACCTCTTTCATGGTGTGTATTCATGTGTGTTCTTGAAGGCCTCTTTGAATATGTTTTGTTTTGGGATTCTTGAATGAGTATGGTAAAAGTATAAGTATGGAGCTATTTTATGATGACTTGTATGCATGAGTTATAGAATGAAAGGCTCATGGTTATGTTTAAGTTCATGCCACTGTTTTCTTGTATGAATATGCCACTGTTTTGAAGAGAAATATGCCACTGTTTCCCTATGAATGTGCCACTGTTTTGAGGATAAAATGCTCACTGTTTCGGTTCCTCTAGATCACCATTTTGATGCCACTGTTTCTGCACACTTATGCCACTGTTTTAGTGCTCCACATGCCACTGTTTCTGCATAAAATACTCACTGTTTTAGTCCATAATATGCCACTGTTTCTGCATAAAATACTCACTGTTTTAGTCCATAATATGCCACTGTTTTATGCATAAAATACTCACTGTTTTAGTCCATAATATGCCACTGTTTTATGCATAAAATACTCACTGTTTTAGTCCATAATATGCCACTGTTTTATGCATAAAATGCTCACTGTTTTAGTCCATAATGTGACTATTGACTACTGGTATAAAATTGTGACATGATGCTCCATATTCCGTAAAAATATTATGTTCCATTATGATGAAAGGAAACTGCCAACAATGTGCCGTGATGGCTATATGATTATGAGGTAAAGACGTTATGTGGCAGCATAACGCATATGAAAAGTATATGTGCCGTGATGGCTATATGAAAGGTATATAAGCATGCATCTTACATCATACCGCATTTTTACGCTTTGTGTGTGAAAGCATAGCATGACATGCATGTATCAAGATCATATAGGCCTTGTTTTAGAATAGTTATGTACAGGACCATGTGTTTGAGCAAGCATCATATAGGCATCCCCAAGGTACCGGGGTATGGGACACTTGGCATCAGTCCGCATAGGCCCACAGTTGGAATCCACATGGAGCTCAGGTGCCAAGGGATATTTGATTCCACTGTGAAGTGCGCGCACGACGGTGCTAAAAGCGCAAAGGAAAGGCGTTATATACGCAATATATGAATATGATGAAAAGGAAAGGCGTTATATGCGCTATATATATGAATATGATGAAAAGGAAAAAGGAAAAGGAACAAGGATATGTTGAAGTGACTGTTTATGATTTTGTGCCTAGTTAATACTGTTATATTACTGGTTTTGTTGCCACACTACTGGGATTATTCTCACCCCTTCGGGGCTGCTATTTTTCCAAAATGGCAGGAGGACGTAAAAGCAATTGAAGGAGTGATGTTTTGCTGTTGCTTGCTGTTGCCTGGATTATCACTGTTGCTGTTTTGATTGATTGGATGACTGTAATGATTAATATTTTGGTACTCTTGGATGACTGTACACTCTATCATCTCTATTTTATCTTGAACTTTTATGAACAGCGGCTATTTTGGAAAACGTTTGTGAAAGGAATTTTTGAAAGACTTATGTGCTGAATTTTTTACAGTGCATCCTACGGGTGGGGTTTTTATGAGCAAACGAACTCTGATTTACTATTATTCCAAGATTTTTATACAAATCGGCGAAAATCTTACCTTTAGCTTCTCGTACAGCTTTCTTTGCATTTTTTTTCGCCAATCTAAATTTTTTGCAAATTATTATCATTGGGACTTTTATGCAAAGATCTAAAGCATTCCTTTTTCTGTTTAATTGCCTCTTGCACCTCTCCATTCTACCACCATATTTCCTTTGTATGGAATCCAATTCTTTTACTTTCTGCTAGCACCCTCTTTCCTACATTCAATGTCATCATAAACGAAAAATAATTTTGTACCAAGTTAATTTTTACAATATAAGTACAAAATGTATACATTTTTTTTCTTCAAAAACTTTAGTAACAATTATAAAAACATTTATTATTTACGGACAAAAGTATATTTTATGGGAATATGGTTTCTCATGTAAATTGTCTCGTGCATATATACAAAAAATGGGTGGGATCCACTAATCTTCTCTTTAGTGGATCTCATCCACTCTTATCTGTGTACATAAAATAATTTTATCTCATTCAACACAAAAAACTATATTCCCATATTTTATACTAATAAATGCATAACAATTTAGGACATACTCATTTATGATGGCGTAAGTGCGAAGGACCTTATCCACAAGATAATTGTAAAGGCTTCCTAAAAGACCTCCAATAACTCCAAGAAATATAACTGCGAGGAGGTCAGGTGTGGTGTAAGCAGGCTTTGCTGAATTAACCTCAAACATTATCAAACCTCCTTCCCCAAAAAGACCACATTTTCCACCCCGGCATAATTCTACGAAACCTCTCAGCACTACAGCTACCACAGCTGTCGTAAAAAATGTTCGCCACAGAAGAGCACTCCTCCACCTGAAATTACATACATAAATGCAATCAGAGAAACATTACAACATAAAACACACAATTTTTTAAATTGTGGGGGTAGGGGAAATGACAGGCATAAAGCCCTTAGACACTGTATTTATGCAGAAAACTTGCACGACACGAGAATTACATTCTATCATTTTATATTAATTGTTATGCAATACTAGCAATGGAGTTGTCACATATAGTGTTGTCACAAATTGACATGCATGCAAAACAGGAGAGAAAGAGACACGGAACCAGGAAGCTGCTTCTTCAAGTGCAAAAAGGACACCACCAACTGGGGCACGGAAAGCACCAGCAACACCAGCAGCTGCACCACACGTGATCAAATCCCTTCGATCTCGGTCATTTTTAAAATGTCTGAGCCATCTCCAGGTCAACCGGTATTTTCTAGAACCACCTTGTCCAAGTAAATTAGCTATGCAAGAACCAGTGTGTACCATAGGTCCTTCCTTACCCACAACAAAACCAGCCGCAACCCCAAATATTGAACCAAAAATCTGAAAAGTTCAAGCCATTTCCAAATTAAAAACTATGGTCATTGTCAATCAACGAACGAAATATTATCAAAAAGAAACTTGTTTCAAGATTTTCCTAAACCACTCCCCATTAAACCCAACTAGCGAGTGTAGCAAGTGTGGGGTGGAGGAAGCCTTACCCTTGCATAATTACAAATAAACTGTTTCCTAGATTCGAATCCATGACCTTTCAGTCATGAAGGAACAATTTTACCACTGTTCCGGTTCACCCACTTTATTAGCATTAATTAAAATCATTTCTTATCAATTACTTTAAGAATAATTATGTACATGTGTTAAAATAATCAGGAGACAAAAGGACAATTGGATCTAATCAAGCTTTGCACTTGTACATAGATGATGAAAAGAACAAAAAGGATTAGACTCACACACATAATATCATGTTGAGTAGGTAACTAACCTACCTTTACAAAGAGGGTAGTTGGAGCTAATATAGAAGGAGCGTCTACACCGTTGAGGTATGCCTTCACCTCAGGTATGCCGGACCCTGCTGCTGCAGGGGCAATGTAGGCACAGAGGGCTGCAGCAGCAACGGCTAAAATCATGTTACATCCAACATATACTGCAAAGGCCTGATGATAACTGTTCTGCAGTAAAAATCATAGCGTGGTTATTCCATAATTCTACAAGTTAATTTCGGTAGCATTTGAAAGTTGTTTATGTACCACTGCCTTTAGGTTCAGTAGGTCATTAGAACAAAAATACATGAATGTTCGCTGCAAAAAGAACAAGTGGCTGGCAAATACTTATATATATGTTACCTACATTTTGTAACTAAATATTGCAAGACTGGACATTTACACAAACATCATAACAGAGCTAGACCACAACACGGCAATAAAAGATAACCCAAATAAATAAATAAAAATTACTCAAATTTTATCCTGCTGTTTATTTATTATTATTTGCCCCAATTTATTAAATTATAGTACATTTTCTTAAGAATAGATTAATCTCTTGTCTACTCTTACTTAAAGAATGAACATGTCATTCTTAACTCTTTTTTTAATTTAATTATTTAGATTTTACTTGAATTTGAAAATACCTGTGGTCTAGTTATCGTCGTCGTCATCATCATTATTATTATTAGGTAAACATATGCTGCGGTTTATTAATAAAATTATGAACAGATTTGCAAAATTTCCCAAACCATTATGCAGAAGTATGAAATGTATAACAGAAAATGAACACAAATTATAAAATAATAGTAATAATATTAAGTTAAAAACCAAAAGGATTAAGGATGCTAAAACTACAATTATAAAATAAACCTTAATTATGAAGACAAGGCACGGGTATAAAGCACACAATGAGAAGAATAGTCATACTTTCGCGTGAGCATGAGATTGTTGGTAAGTAGAAGCTTGAAACCAGCAATATTCTCAACTCCAATGTTATTGAAGAAGGCAACAAGCCCTGTGCCTAACCCAATGAGAAGTGCGAGGGTCCATTTTAGGACAACATACTGGCCTATCTCATTCTTTGATCTAGACCTCCAGTCTTGTTTGAAAAGATCATTCTCAACGATCCTGTATGTAAAATGAACAAAGTGAGGCAGCACAGCACTAAGGTAATGGTTTTACATTACTATTTTTACTTCAGATCAGAAGCAATAACTGTCAAGAACAACTTGGCCTCTGTAGTAGTAGGCCTGCAAGGTTAAAATCCATTATGGCTTGTGAGAATGCAATAAAGACAAAGAAGCCTTAAATGATTCCCAGGATATTGCACGGAACATGAACGATCGGTTCATATTACAGGTAATAAGGATTTCACTCTTTCATTAAAGCAAAAACAAGATTTTAAAAGCAACCCCCTTCTAGTCAGTTGTCCGGTTTTGAAGGTTGACAAACAGCCCTAAGGCTCCACCTCCACCTCCAAGAAAAGCATGAGATAAAGGACAGACTTTTTTTTTTACAAGAGCCCCAAATAGCCAGGTCTATACGCAAATTATTTTGGATTATCCCTTTACCCACTGAAGCATTACTAGCTCTTGGAACAAAATCAACAACACATTAGAAGCACACCTCATCAACACACAGGCGTGATGGCTCCTTTGCTAGTTCAAGAACTCCTTTAATTAAGGACCTCAAACCTTTCTCTGGAGAGATAAGATAAGGTTGATATCCATCTGCTTCTAGGACAATCTGACATAAACAAAACAGAGATATAAGAAGCAAGCACCTCAAGAGAATATGAAGAATAAAATTCTGCCTAAACAATATGATTAATTTTAATGGAGAAGATTTACCCTCTTGACA
>JAVKPL010008597.1:0-33558 GCA_032173675.1 Gastrolobium villosum | reverse complement strand
TTTCTTTGTGTATTCTTTCACTTGGACAAGATGTAATGATGCTTTCAAAATGTTCCGTAAACGTTACGCGTTCAGAATAACAGCTAGTTTTCTTTAACTTCATGCTGCAGGCTAAGTTGGCCCCATGAAAATTTCCGAGTAAGATTTTTCAAACTTGCATAGCATGCCCTTAATTTAAAGCCATGAATGGAGCAAATATCATATTTAACACCATCAAACAATGAAGCAAAACATCAACTAGCTAGAGGTGTCGATGGGATGAAAACTTTGCACGAATTAATTTTTTAAATTATTCGCATTCGATCCCTCACTATTGAATAGGTCGAAATTGAGTTAATTCAATATTTAAACAACATCAACAATACTTTTATTCCAAAATTAATCTAATATTTAAACAAAAATAATAAATTTAGACATGCACAACTAAGCTAATAAAAGGTATCTAATAAAGCAGGAAAGAAGTTAATTATAAAGGAGCCAGTAACAATTAATAGATATACTCCCATTATATTAGATGCTATCACATGCAACTATTTTATCATTATTATTATTAACTAGCTGTCTAATGGGCAATGGCTTTTACTAGATTAACTTACTATATATATATATATATATATGGAGAGATAATTTAAAGTCCAGATAAGGTTTTAGTAATTCCTCAAAAATTTATAATTATGTATTTCCACCCATCCAACGATTATAGTTTAGGAAGTTATTTTAATTAATTAATTATAAATTACATTATCATTTTTACTACATATAGTAAGACTTTTAAGTCTAACTCCCCAATCCTAACCGTTGATTTCCACTCATCCAACGATTATAGTTTAGGAAGTTATTTTAATTAATTAATTATAAATTACATTATAAATGATAACCCTTGATTTTCGTCCATCAATGACAAAGATGGAGGAGTAAGACTTAAAAATCTTACTCTGGAGTTAAAAGTCGAATCTTCCCTATATATATATATATATATATATATATATATATATATATATATATATATATATATATATATATAAAATTTATAAAGTTAGTGTATATAAGGTTTAGTACTGTCAAAAATTTATAATTATGTATTTCTAAACGTAAATAGTTATAATCTATGATGCACACACTGACACGTGACACGAAGCGACTTGCCGACATGTTAATTTTAAAAAATGACATGTTTCGAGACGTTAGGACACGTTTTGATATTAAATAATATTTTTAATATATATAATATAATTTAAATTTAATAGATATAACAGTCCATAATAAGTCATATAACTAATCAAATATTCAAATTTCATAACATAAATATAAACAATGATAATTTTTTGTACCTTATTAATTTTTCATGTCAAATTTCATAACAGAAAAAAATTGATTTATAAATGATTTTTTATTTATTTTTTGTTGATAAAATAAAATTAATATTAAAAAAAACGTGTCCGAGCGTTGACCACGTATCGGAAAAAGTCGACTGCGTATTGGAAAAACGTGTCGGAGCGTGTCGAGAGTTGACCACGTGCACGTATTCCAAAATATTGACCGCGTGTATGAGTGTGTCCGTGTCGGACACTGTCCGACACGCACAATTCACAAAAAAACACGAGTTCGTGTTTAAGAGGTTATAATGTTAGAGTTTTTTTCTCTCTCTAAATTATAATTATGTATTCTCGGAAATACATAGTTATAACATTCTCTTTTATGAATAACTTTACAGACATTGTCAGGTGACGTAGAGAGAGGAAAAAAAACTTTAACATTACAACTATATATTCTCATGAATACATAGTTATAATTCTGAAGAGAGAAACTTATTTTTTTAATATTATAATTATATATTCCCAGAAATATATAGTTATAAATTTTTGATCGCACCAAACCTTATATACAATCACTATACATCCAACAAATTCATATAGTTGTGTCATTTAAAAGCATAAAAGAGGACAGAGAGTTGACAAAAAAAATAAAGGTGTGGATCTCATCTCTTTGTGAGAGTAAAAAATATAAGTTGTGTTATTTAAAATGATAAATATTTTTCCCAAAAGATAAACTCATATATGTATATATGTTTGTTTTTCATTTACCCTAACACCACGGAAAAGGAGGGAAAAATTCCCTTCCTTCAAACGTGGTTGGGATTCGTTTGCGGTGAAGAAAGGATAGGAAAAAGGAGACGCTGTTATTGAGTGGGTCAGATATATTACATTACGTACAAGAATATATGAGACGGAAGAGAGTATAACAATATTGGAAAAATGTGACATACTAGCTAATTATTGTGTCAAGAATTAATATTTAATCTTTGTTTTATTATAACCCGGTATCTTTCTACTTCCTGACTTGATGACAAATATGTTACGTGCAACATACGGTTATCAGTTTGCGCATCTAAAGATGGGGTCAAAGGAACGTCATATTATTCTTTAGTAACTATCAGATCAACTTCAATGGATAAAAATTAATGATCATAAATTTTATATATTTATCTGCTTCTAATTATAGAATGAAGTACCTAATACTTTTAAGCAAGTCCTTCAAAGAATTAAAAATTATGGGATATCAAAGAGATGATTACTTGAGGTTCCGAATTTGAAAGAGAAGGGTTTGTAGATGCTGAAAGTATTATTAGGTTTCATGATTTGGAATGCTCAATAATATTATTTCCAGTTTAGGGAAATTCTAGAGATAATGAAGACCGGATTCCAGCCCATGTAGACGCAAATAGTCATAATTTCATTTATTGGCTTGTATTTGAATATGGGAGATGTTTTTCTCCGGTTGCTGGAGAAAATCATCTCCGACTACCCTCACAAGATTTCTTTTTTTGTTTAATTTATTTTTTTATTTCTTTAAAGATGATGGGACTTACTATATTGATGTGAGTGTGGCAGAAGAACAATCTCTCCTATATCATATTTTTCCTTTGAATATACTATTGGACTATATTATTAATACATCCAACAATGATTAGACTTGGTAGCCAAAATAATAATAATAATGTGTATCAAGGTTGTCTAGATTCCATAAAAAAATGGGCGTTGTTTTTATCCCATTGGAGCAAAAAGCAACATCTTTCTTGCTGTGGTGATTTTTTTTTTTTTGTTTTTTTTAACTAATGGGACCCACAAGTTTTATTAGTGCAGGAATGGCTTTAATTTTTCCAGTAACATAACATTTATAATTCCCTAAAAAATTAACATAAATAGATAAACAAATGAATTTATCATCTATCATTTAACATGATCACAAAATTTTTCCTACACACGCAATATTTTGTAGGACCCGCAGCAAAAAAACAAAATCTGGCACTCAAAATTTCTATAACATAACAGAATCACTTTTCCTACAAAATAACTCTTATAAAACCCTAAACAAATTCTTTATTGCATGCATCCAAAACATACAAATTGTAGTATAATTAATGACTCAACATATAACCTCTAGACTTTAGCTGATTTCTTTTTGCCACTTTTAGTTCAGAATTATCTGAACCTAGCATTATTACTATCCATAACAATCGAAATATTAAATAACACTTAATTGACATATACAGTGTCCAATCAAAGTTTCAAAATGTATTAACTTTTCTACAATTGCATCTAATCTCTCCCTCATTCCCAGTAAGAGGCTTTATTTTACCCATCTTGATCATAGAAGCTTTAAAGTCTTTAGCAAAAGCAAATGGATTCATGCTATATAGCTATACCAATCTGTCACTGTCACTGCCAATTCCCTTAAAGAGCTCTTGATCAGAATGCAAGAGACCCTTTTTGCCAAGCAAATCCTTGTAGTACACAGTGTCAACCTTTGCTGGAGTTGAATCCAATGGTGCCAAATTGTTATCTCCACCAGTTAGAGGACATGTTTTCCTTAAAGAGGAAGCAAAGCTATGGTCTATGTTGGAATCATTGAAGATCCTGCCCTTGAAGGAAGAGCACTTTGCAAAGCCAATGGTGTGGCCACCAGAGAGTGCCACTAAGTCTTTGAGGTTCAATCCATGAGAATTGAAAGAAAAAAGAAGCTGTGAGAAGTTGAAAAATGGTGCAGGAAGATTGGTGTTTGCTGCATCCTTGCTTGCAGTTCTTGCATCTCTTCTGCCTAATAATACATTGTACCGAAGGTGTGGACCCCCCAACTGTTAATAAAAACACAATTAATTAATATAATATATAGTTTTCAGAGTTTAGTATAATTAAATATGGGAAACATTTTCTGATGTTACATGATAATTGAATTCTCATGTTGTGACTCTTCATTTGCATCCAAAGCTTTTCTTTTCTTTTTATTTTTTAATAAATGTGGGACCCACCACTAGTTGAGTCACAACATGAGAATTGGATTCTCATGTAACATGAGAAAATCAAATCCCATTAAATATATAATATATGAGTTTAGTGTGTGTCATTTAAAATGATACAACTTTTATCCTTTTAGTGACTTAACATAGTATAACCGGTTATACTCTCTGTAAGTCTGAAAAGTTAATTTTTCTTTACTTTACACGTTAGCCATGTGACTGATCGAGGAGAGAAAAAAAAAGAAACTTTTCAAATTTACACAAAATATGACTGGTCAAACTTTGTGTAAATCATCTAAGAGGACACAACTTGTGTCATTTTAAATGATACTTCTTTTTCCGGTAATATATATAGGGTTTTATAATTCTCATTCATCATGAGAATTTAAATTTTCGTACACACCCTTTGATTTCCGTGCTGACATGGGTCATACGTATAATTTTTTTCTAACATATAGGTCCCACATATTTTTTATCTTAACAACATAAAATTTCGATTTTCCGAGAATTATAAAATCCATATATATATATATATATATATTCAAGAATAGATGTTGTGGAATGAAAGATTTGTTAATAATACTTACTATGGCTATAGAATCACGAGCAGCTATAGCTAAGATATCAGCACATGATACCGCAGGACCTTTGCAAGCTTTGTCTACTGCTGCTTTAATTTCATCAATCACATCGAAACCTCTTATTGAATTCAAATTTGGTAGGGCTGTCTTCTCACCAGTGAAGTTCGGAGTGTCATCTAGCAGCACTGATCCATCACACCCCTGTGCTTGCAAGGATTGAACAAATTTGTGAATTATTAATAATGGTATATTTAGAATTGTTATGAAAGAGTATGAGTATCTGGCTAGAGTTTGATTGAAAATAAATTAACATTAAAAATTTAATGGTAAATAAATTGATATTGTTTTGATTGGCATGTATATAGGTGAAAGAATTTATTTTAAAATTTATCTGTTTAAATAATCACTTTTGGAATAATAAATAGATTTTAATTTTTTCAAAAAAAATTATTAAACTTTACTTAATATTTTTAATTTAAAGTAGGATTCTTTGACACCGGTGTCAAATTTAAAATTTGACACCTCATCTGAGAGCCATTAGATCAAAAAATATCAACGACTCTGATTTATAAGCATGTGACACCATTGATCTTTTTTGATCTAATGGCTCTCAAATGAGGTGTCAAATTTCAAATTTGACACTGGTGCCAAAGGATACAACCTCTTTTAATTTTAAATATACTTTATCAATACACACACAAATGAGTTTTTTTTTTTCCTCACAGCAAAAGCATCAATATATTATTACAATTGTTGAGGTGTAAGAATATCTAGACTGACTAGACATGACTTTTTTTTACCACATTTGAGACAATTTTTGATTGCCAAGGAGAACATCAAACCAAAAATCGTGGCATAAGGTTGTGATTTTTGTACTTTATAGGATTAGTTCATTTCTTTTGGTATGAAGTTGCACTTAGACAGGAAAAAGTTGAGATCTTAGTTAGCTTTTGTGAGCTCCAAAAGTGACAATATCGAATCAAAAGCTACGGCTTAAAATGGTTTTTTCTGGCAGACTCACTTTATGGACCTATGAGAAACGAGTGCTTTTTATTGGTGTAATACATACCTATGATTAATTGACCATACCCTAATAAGTTTCGAATTCGAATAAGCAAATTAACTTAATTAGTATATATCACAATATTACTTAGTTGCGTCTAAATTTATGACACTAAAACATAGAACTAATCAATCACATGGATGTATATATACATATAAAAAGAACAGTATCTGGTACTATGTCGTAGAGTAACTTACATTAACAAAGCAATCATGGAAATGCAAACGCAGCAAGGATGCTCCCATGCGCCTTTCACGATTGATTGCTTGTTCAACCACAGACCTTATGACTGGCAGTGCCTGAGGACAAACTTTATCATAGAAATGACGAGTGAGCTTTGCATTGGAAGGGAGCATAATTGATGTGGCCAAAATGACCATAACAAGCATAAGCAGAGAATGAAGATGAGAAGCCATCGTGTTGTGATCTTTTGAGGCTTTGAACTAAGTTGTTATTGCTTTGGCTAGGAATATGATTTATATATAGAAGGAAGGTAGCCACAATTAACGCGTTTTGATTGGATTATTCACTTAATATATTACTTCATCATATACAACTGGATTGTGGTGCATATCATTGATTGCCCCACGTAGAAGATGAGTTCAAATGACTTCATATATCTTTATATAAATGCACAGTGAAATTAGTAATATTGCATCCAGCGGAAAAGAGGAACTACCTATTTAGGCCTTAAATAAAGTTCAAAATCGCTTTCACAACTTTTATAACTCTATTTTATTTACTAACTTTTTTGTTATTTACCTAAACTTTATTCCGTCAAATGTCATGCATACTCATTCTCATGACAAATTTTCAAATAAGATTCTAAATAAGTGATTTAATTTTTCCAAATCTCAACCAATAATACTCAAAGCCAATTGCAAAATACTGTAGTCGGCATCTTATCCTCAAACTTTTAAATATAAGAATCGATTGCATATCTCAAAAAAGAAAAAAAGAAAAAAGAATATATTGCAGAATTTTTATTTATTTTTTAAGTTAACTCAATCCTAATTAGCTCTTTGATCAGGCGTGTTGGCTCCCCCGGTATTCCCACAAACTTCGACTCTTTGAGTCGGTTATGGAACTAATCTGGAGTGCGAGGCGGGTCAGAGATGAAGATATTTAAACCCCTTCCAAAGATGTCACATGGGGATCGAACCGAGACCTTTTCCTTTCCACTTACTTAGCTCTCTTGCTACCAACTGAGTTACCACCATTCGATGATTGCATAAAATAATTGCAGTGAGCTGCCAGCTAAGACCCAAAGGTGAATTCTTCTTTTTCATGTTAGAGAGACACTTCTAAAAAAGACATCACTTAATTCCGTCACTAAGTGAAATTTTCTGTCACTAATAAGTAGGCTAGTGACATAATTAGGGACGGACAAAAATTCTTTACATTATACCTCGTTATTAAGAAAAATTAGTGACATGAATTTTATGATGGAACAAATCTGTCTCTATCCGAAACAGAAAAAAACTCGTCACTATTAGAGATAGAAATATTTCCCTCCTTGATAGTGACGGATAGATCTGTCCCTATGATATTATTTTTTGCCACTAATTTATGCACCTGAAATATGTGTAATATGTTTCTATTAGGGACGGAAGTTGTTCGTCTCTCTTAGTGACATACTTTTCCCTTCTCTGTTAGTAATAGACATTTTTAGTGACAAATAATTTATGTCTATCTTAGTGATTAATATTTTTCCCTCTCTGATTGTGACAGATTGTTTCCGTCTCTATTAGTGATAGATTATTTCTGTCTCGGTTAATAATAGATAATTTCTATAATTAGTGAAGGATATTTCTATCTCTATTTTATGTCTCTAATATTTGAATTTTTTCAAAATAAATTAAATTAAAAATTATATTTTTTTTTATTGAAACCTAATATTGCTCATCATCCAATATTCATACAACAAATTCAACTGATACAAAATATGAAGTAGCTAATATTAAATAAAATGAAGTACCAAATCAACAATATGATGAAGCACAAAATATGAAGTAGCCAATATATACTATCAGAGCTTATGCAATTATAGAATCATAAGTTTGATTCTCATTGCCTTCACTTTCTAGTGAAATTAAATCAACACAAAGTAAAACAAAACAAAAAATAAGCATGTACAATATTCACGCTTTAAGTTCAAAGAACTCTTGTATGAAGAGATGTGTTAGAAAAATATAATATAAAAAATATTAATATAGACTTTTACTTCTCAATTTAAATTTTTGAATTGAATTCATCGTTGATATTTAATCTTAGTAATAAAACATTAAGATGCAAGTATGCTGTGGGCATGGTTGTGTAGTACCTATTTATTAATATTTATAAATTAATATCATATGTGCCAATAAATATAATACAAGAGGTATATCAGCCATTTGCAATAAATAAAGCAAAACATTCGACTGACAGACTCAATCAGTTGTAGAATTTTAAAATAATAAAATTAAATGTAGAATCAGATCTCAGTTATTTATGTACCTTGTTTATTTTCGGTTGAGCTTATGATAGTCTATTCATTTTCTATACTCATATATTTTGATTTATCATATAAGCAAATTAATGTGAGAGATACAAGTATTTGGGCTATTGTATAAATAGCAATTTTTCTAAAGTCAAAGCCCTAAAAGCGATTATATAAAGTAATCATAAGGAACTTAATTATACTTTTCAATTATATAGAAATGCTGATGAAGGAATAATTAATCATTTTTTATTGGATTAAAAGCATTTGGCGATGCCTGATATATAGCTCACGACAACAATGGACTTAATTATTGTTTGAGCATATAAGTCATATGAAATACAAATAAGAATACAGATAATTAAACAAGTTTATGTATTAGCCAAAAAGTCTAGAAAGACATTATTAAAAGCAAGCATAATTAGCCCTTGTAACATTTGTCTTCTAATTAGGAGCTAATGCATTACTGTTGATTCTTTTAATGTAATCCTGTCAAATAAAATATTCGCTGGTATACATATAATTGTTTCCTGCAATTTCAAGCAAGCAAGAATTTGTTAGATTCCAATTAATTTTGTGTTCTTAGCATTGACCACCTGAACCAGGTGGATTGATAAGGTGATCGGTTAACGCTACAGCATATATATTTGAGTTGACAAAGTATGAAAGTTACAGCTAAGCTTACCAAAAGTTGGTTGACAAGCAAAATTGGTCCGTTGACATCTAATCAAGGCATGCTTACTAGCTTATAATTATAATATTAACCAAGCAAGGCACCAGATTGGGAATAAAATTAGCATGTATACGAACTCCGCCATTATCATTATGTAAGAGATATGTATGTGTCATGTGTGACCTCTTTGTGTAGCCGTGGACCCGGGAAGTGGGGATGACAGTGGGGAGAAAACATACAAACAGAAATCGTAGTATGGCTATGATACCATCAAAATATAAAAACAACTTCCCGTTAAACTCAACTAGTAAGTGTGGGGTGGAGATAATCCTTGTACGCCTTACCCTTGCATAATTATAAAGAGGCTGTTTCCTGGATTCGAACCCATGACGTTTCAGTCATGAAAGAACAACTTTACCAATGTTCCGATTCGCCCCCTTTTCGATACCATCAAAATATGGAGTAAAAAAAATTATAAAACCATATATATAATATATGTATGACATGACAAGATCGGAAATCATATTGTTGAATCGAGCTTATTATTAGGCAAAAAATTATAATTATTAGTCATGGCATACTTATTCCTATCGGGCCAATTATGGTGTTTGAAGTGGTAGGGATAAGTAAAAGGGTTTTATGTTTATTATGTTGTAGGAAAAGTGATTGTGTAATGTTATAGAGATTCGTTTTACGTGCCATATTTTTTTCTTTTTTTTGTTTTAAAATCTGTGAGCCCCACAAAATATTGTGTATGTAAGAAAGTTTGTTGTGTTATGTTAAATGAGGAAATGAAAACCCTAACTAAAAAGAGTTATACCCCGACTAAAAGTCAAAATCTAAAAATAACAAGTATTTTTATTTGATATGTTTTTCTTCATTTGTTCTTTATGTTTTTATTAATATAGTCCGTTGGCTTCATGAACCTTGCAAGGTGCAACTGTGGCACGGATGAATAGTTCATTAGTGACCAACATTGGTATAAGGGTAAATGTAAATGTAGGGCATTTTTTCTGTTCTTTGAAATATTGCCACATGTATAACACCGTGGGCACTACTGCAAGGCTTTAGAGAAGTATATCAATTATTGATGGGCTTTCGTTCATAAAGTTTAACTTTTGAGTCGAATTAGGCATTTATATGGTATCAGAGCCTCTATGTCTGTTGGGTATGACTCATACTTCGATGTTGATGATGACCTTAGTTGTCGGGGTCAGCAGAAAGGCAATCGGGGTCCGGCGGCAGCACCCTTAGGCCCGTAGAGGCTAAGTACTGTTGTGGGCCTCTGTTTTATTATAATTTTCTTAGCAGTTTGGGCTTGGACCCATGAATAAATGTTGTTAGGGTTTTCTAATTCTATTTATATTTTCTTTGTAAACTGAGTGGCGGTGAGGTGAATATAATACAGACAAGCTGGACGTAGCCTAAATTGGGTGAACCAGGTAAATCGTTGTGTCTATTCTCTCTCTTATTTCTTTTTCATTTTCGATTTTTGTGTGGTCAATTTCCAACAATGTTACAGGTTCAATCCTCACAACTCTTCATGTCTAGTAGACTCTCGTGTGAAGAGAGATATTAGAGACATATATCAACCATTGATGGATGTTCGCTTAAAAAGCATAATATGCCACACGTGTATTATATATTACAAGCATATTTGATGGGTGAGAATCTCACAGTAGGAAAATATTATATCGTTATTTATCATAGACATATGTAAGCTGGCAAATTACTTAGTTCCAGCTGAACAGAGGGGTTGGGCATTCGAACTCATACCTACACCGTTGGTGTGGAATGGCTCCAAGGGGACCAGTTATTCATCATATAAATTACCATGATTTGAAAGTGTCAGGAATCAATTCCCCTAAAAATTTAAAAACTGAGTGCTATTTGCTAATAAAAGTTCTGGCACCAATTAACTCTGTTTTTTGGTTAAACTTATGATTAGTTTTAATCTAATTAACAGACAAGAATGTTATATTATTCTTTGTAATTATTAAGTTCAAGTTCAATTGATCATTATAAAGATCACAAATTTAATGTGTATATTCAGTGAAAATTTGAAGGACTATTGTGCCATAACGTGTTCTTTGATTACATCTGGATAGTCACTTTCTTGTACTCAAAGAACACTTTGTACCAATTGAACCAGGCTAACCCTTATGTATCAAACTACTTTTTGCAATGATTACTTTGGATGCCTTTATTATGTGCTTTTCAGAGAGGCAATAACAGTTGAACTTTAATTTTAATTAGTATTTGTCGAAAATCTCAAAAACTTGGTTTAGATATTTTTTGTACACGTTAAGAAGCCAATTATCTTTAAAAGTTGAACTCTTGAGAAAATTAATAAGAGAAATGTTAATAATACATTTTTTTTATATGGGAAAACATTTTCTCATGTTGCATAAGAATTCAATTCTTATGTTGTGATCCTTCGATTTGTGCGCAAAGCGTTTCTTTTCTTTTTCTTTTTTTAATAAATGTGGGGTCCATCACTAGTTGAGTCACAACATGAGAATTAAATTCTCATGCAACATGAGAAAATCAAATCCCTTTTTATATACATAGGCAAAATTTACTTGATAATAATAAAGAGTATGTTAAGAAGAGTGTGTCCAAAAGTGCATTACTAACATTGTTAAATGATTGTAACTCACCAACAAAGCCCAACACAGTTGGTAGATAGCTGGGTCATTTAAGCATATTGACAGGGGTTCGATTCATGTCCGTGTGTATGGAAAAGACTTCGTGTGTATAGAAAAGACTAGAAAAGACTTCGTGTGTATAGAAAAGACTTTGTTGGGAGAGACTGTACCCACAATTACATGATCTCTCCGTCTCGAGGGGATTAGTCCTTGACTTTCGGCGGGAGATACCCTTAGAACAATTTCAAAAAAAAAAAAAAAACATAATGGGAAAAAAGAGAGTAAGAGCCCAGCCCATCATATAATAAATGGACCAAATACCAGAAGCAAGGAAAATATTGAAACAAAATCACACATTAAGCTGTTAGGTTCTAGCATAGACTATAGTATAATAATTTAATATATAGTTAAAATATTAATGTTGTTAACATGGAGGAGAGAGAAAAAGTAATTTTAACATTATAACTACGTACTACCCTTAGTACATAATTAAAAACGTTTGCAGGATGTCCTGCAATAGGACATCCAACGGACCCTTAATAATATTGTTAAAAGTAAAAAAAGAATAACTATTATTCTTTCACTTGTTCAAATTGAGCTAAAAAAAATAAAAAAAGGAAATGCAGTGTGATGTAATGGAATTTGAACTGTAGAGGGTTCATATATAGGGTGAAGTATGTTAATCTAGGGGTGTTCACAGTGGCAATAGTAGAGACCAATGCCCTGATGAAGCTTCCCATGGTGCAAGGCAAAACCACTTAGAATCTTCCCCTCATTGTGAATTCAAGCTTGGTTTTGACTGAGAGGCTTTGTGGAGAGAGATCTTCCCTCTCAAATATTTCGACCCCTTTGAAAATTGGATGAGTTTGGGGTATTTTCATCCAATTGAGCTTAAGAGACCTTTATTCCTTGGTTGTATGGCCTATTGTGGCAAGTCTCCATTTCTCCAACCTAGTTTTCATGGAGTTTTCTAGTGGTTGAAGACAATGAATAGTGTTTTGTGGGTTTTATGAGTTTGAGTAAGATTGAGGCTAAATTCCTTTGGAAATATTGTTAGGAATGATAAATAAACGATAGAAATGAGTTTATATTGTCATTTTAGTATAATTTGATATTTGGAGAAATCTATGCTTGAAATTGAGGATTTTCTTGCATTGTTAGCCTTGGTTGGTTGTATGTTTGATGGTGTCCCTTGTATGGTTAGGATTGAAGCAAGTGAACCAAGTGGAGTGACCAATCCTTGTGGTTGTGTTTAATTGAGGAAAGGAAAGCTTTGAGGAAAGTTCAAGTGTAAGGTAAACCTTCGTACCTTGGGGTTGATCCCCTTGAATGTTCCACCATACTCCGTTGAGGAGGAAAGATTTATGAGGTGTGATATATAATGATGATAGTAATTGTATGCTCATGCATTTATTCATGCATTGATAAATTTTTTGATTGCTTAATGCTCATTGATTGATGTTTGAATGTTTAAGAGTAATTGAGGAATGGTCGATAGATGTAAAAATAATGAATAAGGTAATGTTGAGGATTCAGATTGAGGTTATGTTGATAGTTGAGAGATAAGTTAGTGATTGATAAATGCGAAAGGATTGAATAGTCCTTAGATCATTCAAATGAATGTAACTAGTATTATGGATGTGTGGTGTTCCTTGGAGCCAACCCTAAGGGGAACTCCTTACGGTTATTACCTGAGAGGAAAAACCCTTAAGGGTCCCTCTTGAAGACATCATGCCAGTAAGGAATTCCCCTATAAATAGTCCTATGAGGATCTTCAGGTGGTTTGTCTTACCCTTGGAAATAGCCCTATGTGGATCTTCTTGTGGTGAGAGCCTAAGAGAGACAGCCCTATTGCGGATCTCTCTTGGAAGTTCCTAGTATTATGATTAGGATGATTGGTTGGGACTTTCCTTAGAAACAACCCTATGTGGATCTCCATGTGGTAAGAGACTAAAAGAAACAACCCTTGGGGATCTCTCTTGGAAGCCTCTAGTGTGAGATTATGGATTTTTCTTGGAAACGGCCCTACGCGGATCTCCTTATGAAGAGCACCTAAGAGAAACAACCCTTTGAGGATCTCTCTTGGAAGTTCATGTGATGTTTATGGATAAGAATGTGTTAAGTTGTTATGATTATGTGTACACCGGAAGTGAACCTTAGGGTGGAATGATCTCCAAGACCCCTAGTTTACTGTGATATATTCGTATATCTCATCCCGTGTTGTGGGGCATCATTTCAGATACCGATAGAGGTGAGGTTGAACAAGTACAGAAGCATGAGTTGATTGTACTTGATAGCTGAACATTTTGAGTTCCATGCCACATTTAGAATTGTTATATGTGTAGGCTAATTGCACCATCATGTGTATATGTATTTATTCTGAGGCCATATGATGTACTTTGGAGGACTTAGTGCACGACATTGTAATGGTAATTGCCATGTTATTTATGGGTAATGGCTTTGATCATGTCTCTTTGGTAGCTAAGTCCTTTGGCATGTAATTATTTTGAAGAGCACAGTTGTAATTGAGATATTGATAAATTGATGAATGTGAAGTCATATTTTATCAATTTAATTGTATGATGGATTGATGAAATGTATGTGGAATGTGATAGCCACATGGTGTGTGACCATGGTTGGAAATCCCTCATCAATTAGGTACCGATAAGTCGGAGAATGTAGGGAGGAACTCCTTCAAGTGAACCCACCCAAAACAAGGGAGACCCTGTTTGCCCTAGGTGAAGCGCGCTCAAGCGCTGATAAAAGTGCTCAAGCACAATGGGTGAGTGAAGTTGGAAAATTTCTCTGGGTGTGGGCGCTTAAGCGCACTAGAAGAAAGGAAACTACCTGTGCAGAGAGCGCTCAAACATGCTAGCGCATGCTCTAGCACGCTGAAGACCTGTGAAAAGCATAATTTTCTACCTTAGGGCGCTCAAGCGCACTCTTCGAAGACAAATTTGGGTAGCGCATTGCGCTCAAGCCATCTGTTGAGTGCTTAAGTGCGCTACCCTTGTTTAATAAAAATAAATTATAGATAAAATTAATAATTAAAGACCACTCAATTGGGTCTAATAAAGAAAGAATATGATGTTAAGCTTAGTTTTAGTTATTCGCAACTTCATACGATTATAATCATGAAATTTGTTATTTTAAATCCGGTTTTGTTCAAAAGGAAAATAAGCATGGTTATAAAAAGAAAAGTTTATTCGTGTTTACAATTGAACCAATTTGATTATAACTACGTTTAATACCATAAAACAATAATAACAAATTAGATTTAGAACAGGGTGTTAGAATAAGGGAAAAACCCCAATGATGAGCCATTATAGCTCATCATGGGTGTTCTTTAAGAGGTTCTAGGTATGGGCTGGTAGAGTGGGCTGGCTAGAACAGAATTAATCCTTACTTATGCAGACTTAATCCATATTAGAATTAATTATTAAGATGACGTATTCTTTAATAAGAATGAGTTCTTATAAAGAATTTATCTTGTCATCTAATTTAAAAGCCTCAAGATTTAACAAAAAACTAAAGAAATTGGACGAAGCCCACTGGGAGATGATTACATTGGTGTCAGATAATTGTTATGAAGTCAGTTAAAATACGAGTCGTACGTGATGGAATGATATGGAAAGTAACCTTCATAGGTAATCCTGTGACTTTAAGGGGACGTTTGGTAGAGGAGAAATTTTTTATTCCTGAAAATCGTGATTTACTGGAATACGTTGGGAAAGTGAATTTCATAGGAATATTATCAAAAAGTTGTTTGATAGGCCAAAATATTTCTAGGAATGTTGGCTCAAGTTACCTATGTTTGGTTGGATGTCAATAATTGCTAGGAATGTGGGTCGATTTTACAAAATTCCCTTTTATAATTCTCAATTGACCCATCATTTTCATCCAAAACTTTTGTGATTAACATTCAACCATTCTTGTTGAGGAGTACAAAGATTCATTATTCTCAGAAGCATCAAGCTTGTTCTTTTGGAGTTGAATATGCACTTTCAATTTTGCCATTCTTGGCTCTCTCAGCTTGTTTGCGATGGTTCTGGTTCTTTGTTGCCTTCACCGGAATGTAAAATCGATCCTCATCTCGAACACCCCAAACACAGTCCCCAACATTTTTTAATCTTTTTAACAACTATCTTCTTCTTCGTCTGGTCACCAAGAAAATAGAGGAAAGTATCAAATGGTAATTGTTAAGTGTCAAACACATTATATTTTTAGGTGCAAAAGTATGTTGAATGTCATTGTAGCTGGTCAAGAATATAACACATTTGATTAAATGAAAAAGACTTTAAGGTTTTAATATTTTGACATGATTTTGACTTTGAACTATATTGGTTTCAGGTTTAAAATACTAAATCACAACATTGATAGATCAAAGAAGTAAAAAAAGATGAAGTTCAAGCCAAGAAAGAGCATTATTTTATGCTTGCTGGCTTTCCAGCTTCAGCGAGCTTGTACCAGAAAAACTTAAAATTGCCTACTTCTCGCTCGCCTGCTTGCTTGAGCGAGCAAGGCCAGCGAGCATTTGTGTTTCTCCACGGGCATTCTTGCTTCAGCGATCAACGTCCAAAAATAAAACCTATTGATCTTTTTCATTAAAAGGGGATGTCTAGGGTTATTTGGGTTCATTCTTGATGACTAAGGACGACCTATAGATGAGAAGTTCTTTGGAGGAGGAGAAGGAAGGACAAATCAAGAACCGACTATGGATCTCATTTATCAAGTTGTATCATGAACTTTAATCTTTTTTCTTATTCTATTTTGTTTTTCATGATAATGCTAGGCTACTTTCTTTTTTGTAGTTAGGATTAGAAGGAACCAATGGGTTCCTAACGTTATCTTTCCTTCTTATAATTCAATATTCAAGTTATATGTTATCGTAAGTAATTTATTTTAAATGTCTAATTCGTTTATGATTTGGCCAATCTTGAATGAACACTAGAACCTTGCGTGACAATAGGTATGTTAGTGTAACGATCTAATTGGTTAATTGCCGGATTTGCATGATTTAGGGATAGACTTATGAATTCCATAGCTTTAGAAGAAATCACTAAGGGAATAGGGTTTTGAATAAAGTAAAGGATTAAATCACCAAGGGATTGAGGTTTAATTAATATAGAAAAAATCATCAATAACATGTTCTTCAAAATTGGTTATTGGAAATGGTAGATTTGTTAGGAAGACGTTGAGGAAATCATAAGCCCTAGCTATGCCATATTTGATTTTAATCCGTTGTTATTATGTTCTTGTTTGCGTTCTTGATTATTATTCTTTATCTTGTTACTTTTAGTTTAAAATTTTGTTTTTATAATTTAAATTATATTTCAAAACTTTTTTTCATTTGATCCAACTTTGATCATATAGATATATTATTAGTTAATACCTCAATCCTCGTTGGAACAACAACCCTAATTTATCACTATATTATTTGTACGGCCAGTATAATTGCCATGATCGCAACAATAATGAACAAAACCCAAATTTCAAAGTCTTTTTCCCCCACTTTTGATTTTCTCTAAAGCAAAGAAACCCATAAAAGTTATTATCGGTGGGTCTGAGTTATTGGAAAAGGTTGTGACGATCAATAAACGGAAACCAGAACTGGAACACTCTAATTTTCTCGGGGGGGGGGGGGGGGAGAAAAAAAAAGAAAGGAAAACATTGTGTACCAAATCAGAATCGGAAATGGAAGATAATAAAGAAAAGGATCAAAGGGAAGATTGGAATGGTTGAAGGCAAAGACAAGAACAACAAAATTGAAGGAAGGAAGAGGTCAGGTTAATTTCGTCTGGAAAAATTTCGCAAATATTCCCACCAAGTGGGAATCCGTAAGTACCATCCATTCGGTGGTATTTTTACATGGGATTTTGCTTTACAAACTAGAATCCTGGGAATCTGATTTTCCCTGAAAATCTTACACAATCCTTATATCAAATATAGGTAAATATGATTCAGAATCTTAGTTTCCTATGATTCTAAAATTTATTCCTCTACCAAACATCCCCTAAGACTGAAACTGTCCATCTTTAATTGGTCCAGAAATATATTATATATGTATATTCTTTTAAATGTCCCGAATTTCATAAACTAACAAATAAAATTATTTAACTAATTGTTTTTAATTATCTCATGTTAACTTGTTCGGGATCCTAATTTGTTAAATGGATCTCTTATGAATATTAATCTCTTCTTCAAAGGGTGGTTGTCATGGTCGAAAGGGTGATGTATACAGGAGCGGAGCCGGGCTCAAATTTGAGCCCGGGCTAAAAAAAATTATGTGTATTTATTTTTCTTAACTTTAGTTAGTTCATATCATAATATATTTAAATTGGGGAAGGATCCATTTATAAGTATTTTTTGCAAATTATATTATATACTCTCGGAAGTATATAGTGTTACCTAGTATACTTCTGGGAGTACATAGTATAGTTTGTAAGAGTTTATAAATAAAAAGTTAGTATAGTTTGTAAGAGTTTATAAACAAAAAGTTTGTAAATATAACCCTCCATATTTAAATCATATTAAATATAGAGCACCTGAGCAGGCAGTACCAAGAAAAATTATAATTTTATTAAATATTTTTTTCATACAAGTGAAAATTGAACTCATAACCTAAAATATTTTAAGTTTTAGATAGGGCCAAAATACAAATTATAGCCCAGGCCAAAATACAAATTATAGCCCGGGCCAAATTATAATTTTAACCCGGGCCAAATTATAATTAATTATATAATGAAATATAATAAGTATAATTTGTTAAAATTTAGCCCGGGCCGAAGCCACACCCAGAATGTACATGGCTCCGTCGCTGAGTGAAGCAAAAAAGGTGTAGGTGATAAAAGAATAAAAAATTGAAGAACCCCATAAAACAGAACTTATGATCGTCTCAAACTACACCCCCCACCCCTCCAAAATAAAAATTACGTTGGCAAAACTTATATATTTCACGTATGTTGACAATGCTTTCATTAGACGTTGAAAACATTGAAGTGTGAGTGTTAGAATGGCAACCTTGTTTGGTTCGGTCATGTTGCACAGGATTATTTGCTATTTTAATGGCAGCCTTGTTATCGCAATGGAGATTCATTGGTTTATCATAACAAATTCCCAAGTATTTTAATATGTTCTTGACCCACAATAGCTCACATACTCCTTGAACCATGCCTCGGAATTCAGCTTCTGCACTTGATCTTGCTACTACTTTATGTTTCTTGCTTATCCAACTAAATTACCTTCCACGAAGGTGAAATAGCCTGATGTGGAATGCCTTGTTGTTTTATCTCCAGCCCAATCAGAGTCAGTGTAACCTTCAACACATCTGACATTGTTTTTTGAGAACAAGAATCCTCGGCCAGGGGCACCCTTTAAGTACCTCAGAATTCGGTACACTGCATTCATGTGATCTACGCTTGGTTTGTACATAAAGCGACTTACAACACTTACGGCATATGCAATATCTGGCCTTGTACGAGACAAGTATATCATTCTTCCAACCAACCTTTGGTACTGACTAATATTTGCTGGATTTTGATGCAGAAATATTCCAAGCACATTATTCATCTCAATCGGTGTTTCTGTTGACTTACATGCGAGCATTCCAGTCTCATTGAGGAGATCTAGTACATATTTCCTTTATGAAAGATAAATACCTTGTTTTGATCTTGCTATCTCAATTCCCAAGAAGTATTTCAAGTCTCCTAGATCTTTCATTTCGAATTCACTTGCTAGTTGCTTTTGCAGAAGTTTCTTCTCATCTATGTCATCTCCTGTCAGGACCATGTCATCTATATAGACAATCAATACGGTTACTTTTCCTTCCTTGTGTTTAATGAACAAGGTATGATCAACATTGCTTTGTTTATATCTGAATCTCCTCATTACAGAAGAAAATCTCCCAAACCATGCTCTAGGGGATTGTTTAAGTCCATATAAGGCTTTCTTCGATTTACAAACTTTATTCTCACTAAAAGAACTTTGTTTGACACCTGGTGGTATCTCTATGTACACCTCTTCTTCAAGGTCTCCATTTAAGAATGCATTTTTTACATCAAATTGTCGTAGTGGCCAATCTCTATTTGCAACTATGGACATAATTATCCGGATTGTATTGAGTTTAGCTACTGGTGCAAAGGTTTCTTGGTAGTCCACTCCATACTTTTGCGAGTATCTTTTTTCCACCAATCTAGCTTTGTACCTGTCAATGCTTCCATCTGCCTTGAGCTTTACAGTAAACATCCACCTGTGGTTCTTTTGGCCAAATGGTTCTTTTGCCATCTGGTAAGGCACGAGCTCCCATGTAGAGTTCTTTTGCAAGGCCTCCATTTCATCATTCATTGCCTTCTTCCAATTCGGATCCTCCAAGGCGTCCTGCACATTACTAAGGACATATATACTGGACAGTTGATCAATAACAAGAGCATATGACTCAGACAACCTGTGATTAGACACATAGTTACTAATAGGATATTTAGCTTTAGCATTGGGGTCAAGTTCATACAGTTCCTTTGGGATACCCTTATTGATCCTATATGATCTTCTGAGAGTTACGTCACTAGAATCAATCATGGTTTCAGTAGGAATATCAAGAAACACAATGACACTTTCAGTTGGTAGATTATTATTCTGAAATATATTTTCTTCAAGTGGAGTAGGATTAGAAATTACCTCTGTTGGATTATTGTGGTCCCGGAGATATCCCTCAGTTTCTGGTGTTAAGCAAGGTATTTCTGCTGTTACCGGAGAGTCAAAGTGTAAGACTTCAACATTCTCCACACCTGTATGTGTTACTTAAATTCCTCCTCCATTCAAGGTGGTTAATTGGTCTTGCTCTTCATAGTAACTCTCCCCCTGAAGAGGAGACTCAGAAACTCTACCTAAATAATAAGGTCCAAATTCCCGAAAAGAGACATCTAAAGTGATTTGTACTTTTTTTGTTGGGGATCATAACACCGGTATTCTTTCTGAAAATCAGAGTAATCAACAAACACACAACTTTTAGCACATGGATCTAGTTTGTTAAGCAGTATTTTGGGGATATGGACATAAATAGTGCAGCAAAACACACGAGGCTTAAGATTGGGAATATGGGGAACTGAAAGTAGTGATTTAAACTTCTGTTGTGGAGTCACAAAGTTGATGACACTAGAAGGGGTACGGTTAATCAAATAAACAGCAGAGCAAACAGCTTCACCTCAGTAAAAACGGGGCATATTCATGCCAAAGAGAGAAGCACGAACAACCTCCATAAGTTGTCTATTCTTCCTTTCGGCCAAACCATTTTGCTGTGGTGTATAAGTACAAGAGGTATGATGTCTAATTCCCTTGTGATTCAAGAACTGCGCAAAAGTTTTATCTGTATATTCGACCCCATTATTAGACTGAAAAATTCGGATCTGGTATTGGAATTGAGTGGCTACCATTTAGTGAAAAGTTTGGAAGGCTGTAAATACATCACTTTTCTTATGCAACAACATGACCCATGTCATTCGAGTACATTCATCTATAAATGTCACAAAGTATCGAGCTTTAGACAGGGAAGGGACACCAGCCAGTCCCCAAACATCCGAGTGAACAACTTCAAAAGGAATTGAACTTTTATTACTACTAGGAGAATAGGAAATACAATGGCTTTTTGCTAGTTCACATGTGATACAATGGAAATCATCAATATTCAAACTAGAAAATAATCTTGGATGTAATTTTTTCAAATAGCCAAAAGAGAGATGTCCTAGTCTTTTATGCCAAAGCCAAATTGTTTCCCGAGGCTGATCTTCACTACTGGCATGATTGACCTCTCCCAATTTATCCTGTCTTATTCCGGTGACATCCAGATAATAAAGTTTGTCTCGCTTAACATTATAGCCAAGAGTCTTCCGAGTGAAAATATCCCGGAACACACAAAATGAGGGCCAAAAGGTGACAGTACAGTTCAAGGTATTAATAAGTTGTGCTACAGAAAGTGAGTTATATTCAAGGGAAGGGACAACCAAAAAAGAAGTCAAATGAAGATGTTCAGATAGGATAAGAGATCCTTTACCAGTGATAGAAGAGGTACTACCATTAGCAGTGGAAATGAATGATTGGGAAGAAGGGAAAAAATAATGCAACTTACTAGAATCCTTTTTCAGAAGCTCCAGTGTCAATTATCCAAACATCATCCCTAGAAAATGCAAGGAAAAAATGAGTTTTACCAACAGTACCCGAGTAAGCAGCATTGGTAGTGGGCTGCTGGGGACTTTCATCAGAGGTAGTGGCCATTGCTTTGATGTGAGACTGATTTCGCAGTCTCTTTGCTAGATAAGAATGGAGGCTCTGATACCATGTTAGAAATCAAAGAATTCTATAGAATAGTAATTCATTGTATTTCTTCTACCACAATAGAGGTCATTATATACAAAGTCCTAGAGTTACAAATCAGACATAAATTAGGCTACAAATCAGACATAAATCAGGCTACAAATCAGCCATATATCAAGGAAGAAAATTACAATAATCAGGAAATTAAAACTCCTAAAATTTCTCCACATAATTCCTACAACCACTCCATGTAACGGATTCCCTTTAATTGCTACATAAATTAGTCAATCAAGTTAGAAATTAAATATTTCCAATTATAAAAAATATACAACTCAACAGTGAGACAGTCACGTATTGATTAGATATAGATCAAATAAGAACTCCATGAATATAAAAGACTAATGAATCTATAGTTTTCAAGTTTTGGGTTGAAATATGATATCGGTCTACATATTATAATTTATCATTTGACCTATTAAAGATATCTGTTTTTGGGTTTTTGAAATCAGATACTGAATATATATATATATATATATATATATATATATATATATATATATATATTGGGCCCTTCTGAATCTTGATTTAAAATACATATCAAACTGATTCTAAGATTAAAATTTCATCCATATTTATCCAGAAAAAGAAATTACATAAAATTGAACATTTTTTATGATATGTCAGTGTCAACGTACGCATAAATGGATAATGTATATTTTTTTTTAAAAAAATACGTTGTTACGTTGACATTTAAACTCTAAACAACCAACGTGTGTGGTTCAGTATATTAGAAATTAGCAAATTGAACTTTATTTGTCTGAAAAAACTATGGGTTTTACGTTTATTATGTTGTAGGAAAAGTGATTGTGTAATGTTATAGAGATTCGTTTTGCGTGCCATATTTTTTTCTTTTCTTTTTTTGTTTTAAAATGTGTGGGCCCCACAAAATGTTGTCTGTGTAGGAAAGTTAATTGTGTTATGTTAAAGGAGGAAATGAAAACCCAAAAACTATACCTACATACACTTGATTAATGCCTGTAGGCTGTAAGCCCAAACAAGGATTAGTCCTACGCAAGCAGAGTACACACATATATACAGAGGCGGACTGAAGACCAAGAGAAGGGGGGCAAGTGCCCCCCCTTAAAATTTGACATAAAAATACTAAAATATCCCTCATTTAAAATTAATTTTTTTTCTATTTTCTATTTTGCTTTTTCTCCTCCACCCCCCATGACCGTGACCTAAGTACCTTACCCCTCCATTAGACCAACCCCTGCATTAAGTACTGTTGCTTTTTCTCCTCCAACCCCATGACCATGAGGCGTGACCTGAGTACCTGTGAAGGATCTTATTTGGCTTTCTTTTTATCCTTTCAAACTTGCACACATAAAGGTTGGATTTTTATCTTCTCTTTTTTTTATACAATCTTTATCTTCTCTGTAGACTGTACACATTTGTAGTGCCTTGTAAGTTGTAATGCCTCCATGTTTTGAAGTATAACTTTAGGAAAAAGATAGAGAGGAATAGGATAATGTCTCAGTAGCAGCAATGGGCATCCTCTTTTTTCACCTTTTTCAATTCAATTCAATTCATTTTTTTCATTTGTTTTTCACATCCTGTTTATCAATGTCTATGCTTGCTGCTTTATTAACTATCGCAGTCGCAGTAGAGGAATAGGATAAGTTGCTGCTTTATTAATTTTTCTTTATCAATATCTATGCTTCATGTTTTATTCATTAATTAAATATTTTGTCCCCTTATGAATAGAGAAAAAGCTCCCCTCTTAAGAACTATAAAATAACTAATGATTTTGTCCCCTTCCTGTTTTATTCTTTAATTAAATATTTTTATCAAAGTGCTCAACATGATTGCTTGCTTCTTTCCCTCTAAAATAATATTATAGTCAGAATAGTAACAATCTCATTTAATTCTACTTTCTTATTAGATTTTTATGAGATTTAGGTTGTGTTTAATGACAGCACAAATAAAATAGTATTGAGTCACAATAACTTTTTGTGTTATAAGGTGTTTGATGAGCATGATAACTTTTTGTCATTTGTCATTTTTTAGGATGGAAAGGTATGTAGGTTCTTTTTTTACAAAGTCAAGTGGTGGTAGTACTAAACGTACTCGATCCGAATATGCATCTGTTGATTTATTTCAAGATAAACAAAATGAGTGTGTTACTCCCTCAAGTCAGAACAAACCAACAGTAGAAGGTCCACCGGATTTGTATGTTCCTGATCCGGGTAAAAGACTTCCTATCATGAGATTTGCGAAGAGTTCTCAAGAAAGGGAAATGATTCGAAGAATTTATCTAACGAATGGTCCTTGTCAACCAAAACTTGACAACTTTCCTCAATCCTTAATTGGGGGTAAAATGCGTAGATTTAATCCTCAATGGTACAATGAGTTTGGCACTTGGTTGGAGTATAGTGAATCAAAAGATGCTGTATTTTGCTTGCATTGTTATCTATTTAAATGTGAGCATGGTGATGGAAGGGGTGGTCATGATTCATTTGCAGGAGAATGATTTAGCAATTGGAAGGAAAAACAACGGCTTTTTAAACATATTGGGAAAGTTGGAAGCATTCATAAGTTGTGTTTCAGTGCTGCCAAAGATTTGATAAATCAGAATCAACATATTGACATTGTTGTGTCTGGCATTTCTGACAAAGCCAAACAGGATTGTCGTATTCGTCTAAATGGTTCTATTCGATGTATTCGATATCTCATACGACAAGGTTTAGCTTTCCGGGGACATAATGAGACAGATGCTTCAATGAATCAGGGAAATTTTGTGGAGCTTGTAAAATTCCTTTGTGAAAGCAATGAGGAGGTAAATAATGTATCTTTGAATAATGCCCCAGAAAATCTCAAAATGATAGCTCCCACAATTCAGAAAGATATTACTAATGTTGCTGCTAGTTTAGTTACCAGAGCTATTATTTCAGATGTTGGGGATAGTTTCTTCTCTATACTAGTTGATGAAGCTCGTGATATATCAATTAAAGAAAAGATGGCCATTGTTTTAAGATATGTGAACTGCAATGGTGACATTATTGAGCGTTTTCTTGGTCTTATTCATGTTTCAGATACTACAGCTAGTTCACTTAAAGAAACGATTGAGATAAGTTTTGCAAAAAATGGCTTGAGCTTGACAAAGATTCGTGGTCAAGGTTATGATGGCGCAAGCAATATGAGTGGTCAATTCAGTGGTCTGAAAAGCTTGATTTTAGTTGAAAATAACTATGCTTACTATGTTCACTGCTTTGCACATCAACTTCAGTTAGCTCTAGTAGCTTGTGCTAAAAAGGTTTACGCATTGATTGACTTCTTTAATTTTATACCGTTGTTGTGTAATGCAGTTGGTGCTTCTTGCAAAAGAGCAGATATTTTGAGAGAAAAGCAATTTGATGAGATAGTCAAAAGTATTGCAAGCGGTGATGTTCAATCAGGGAGAGGCTTGAATCAAGGAATGAGTTTGTCACGACCAGGGGACACACGTTGGAGCTCACATTACCGATCATTGGTAAGTTTTTGTACTTTGTTTGATCCTGTGCTTGATGTGCTAGAAATTATAAAAGACGATACAACCCTTATGCATGCAAAAAGGTCTGAAGCCTCTGGCCTTATGATGCGTATGCAAACTTTTGAATTTGTATTACTTTTGCACCTGATGATCAAGGTCTTGGCAATAACGAATGAGTTGTCACAAGCATTTCAAAGAAAAGATCAAGATATTGTAAATGCTATGACTCTTGTAAAAGTTTCAAAAGTGTTATTACAGAAGATGAGGGATGATGGGTGGGATAATCTATTTCAGAAGACTTCCGATTTTTGTATAAAACATGATATAGATATCCCTGATATGGAAAGTGTACTTGCATTACAAGGGAGAACAAAACGTAGAGGACCAGTTACTCATCTGCATCACTTTAAGGTTGACATATTTTATGCGGTGATAGATACTCAACTTCAAGAGTTGAATGATCGTTTTAGTGAAGTTAGCTCGAATTTGCTGGAATGCATGGCATGTTTAAATCCATGCAACTCTTTCTCGGCATTTGACAAGAATAAGTTGTGTGAATTTGCTGGCTTTTATCCTTTGGATTTTGATTTGAATGATTTTGTCATGCTTGAATATCAGCTCGACAATTATATTTTTGATATGCAAAGTGATCCTGATTTTTTGAATTTGCAAGGAATAGCTGATCTTGCCAAGAGGATGGTTGAAAAGAAAAAACATATTGTGTATCCTTTGGTTTATTTACTTGTAAAGTTAGCATTAACTTTGCCCGTAGCAACTGCATCTGTGGAAAGAGCATTTTCAGCTATGAAATACATCAAGACTGCACTTCGTAATCGGATTGGAGATGAATGGTTGAATGATTGTTTAGTGTCATATATTGAAAAAGATGTATTTGATAGCATTGGTAATGAGGCAATTATGATGGAATTCCAAAAAATAAGACCTAGAAGGATGACATTGTAATTATTTTTATTGTAATATATTTTTATTATTAAAATATATGTACTTGAACTTGAGTGCTCACCCTTCTTCAAATTTCTGGATCCGCCACTGCACACACACACACACACACACACATATATATATATATATATATAGGGTTTAGCGGATGTAAAGTGACTGCACCTAAGGATTGGTGCAGTCATATAAAACTACGTCGTTTTATAATGTGAAAATATTAAATATGGGAATAATAACCATAAAAGGTGGAAATAAATATAAAACATTAAATATGAGAATCATAACCATACAAAGGTGGAAATAGATATAATTTTTTTTATTTTCTATAATTAATTTTAGGGAAAAATGTTTATCGTTTTATATGACATAACTTACATCATTTCACTCTCACAAAGAGGTGGGACCCACACCTTTATTTTTTTGTCAAGACTCTCATCCTTTATTTATCTCTTTCTCTCTCTTAAAATGACACAACTTTACATCTTTTAAAATAACACACACTCTACCCTTAATTTTAAACGCGAACTTCCTTTATCCCACCCAAAATGAAGTAGTTTTTATGTGACTGCACCAATACTTATATGCAGTCACATTACAAATCATTTTGCCTATATATATATATATATATATATATATATATATATATATATATATATATATATATATATATAACTCCACACCATACGCCACATGTTATTGATAGGGCATTAGACTAAAATGTATGTGCTTAAGAATGAAAGGGAAATCCAGCACGCACTCGGCACTAAATTACATAGGAGGTCGGGCCCATGGTAGCAGAGCTAATTGAGTTTCGTAAAAAATGAGAGTATTTTTTGTGCAACGAGTTTCAAAAAAGAAAAAAGAAAAATAGATATGGAAGAAAATAATTATAAAAGTAGGATTAGTATAAATATGTTACTTTTTTTCATGTTTGGTAAATGATATACAATGTGGTCTATCTATCCATAATACTGAAAATATTTTCCTTAAATAACAAGCTGAAAGAGGTATAAAAAATTAGAACATGCTTTGTACGTCATTCTGGAGTGAGTCGTGCTAGTAGCAAAGGGAAAGAAAAGCATAAATTAATTTCAAATACGCTGAAAGAGGTTGGGGAGTAGCCATAGCAAAGACGTATAGCTAAGAATTGTGATATAACTAAAAGACGGGGTTAGGTATTAATATAATTTAAGGGGTTTGCATTCATCATTCAATAGAAAAAAAAAAGAATTTCCTACACACATAACATTTTGTGGTCCTCATATTTTTTGAAGCAAAAAAAAAAAAAAAAATAACGTACGAAATACGAATCTCTATAACATGATTGTTTCACTTTTCCTACAACATAGCTCATATAAAAACCATAATTTAACGCGAAGAGCGTGTCCACTTCACCGTTCTCCATCACGTGTAGATGATAGTATAATTCATTAATCCAAATGGTTTTTAATAGAAAATAAAGCAATAGCTGTAGGAGCAGGCCAATTCCACCTAGTGGAGCTTTCTTTGTGTATTCTTTCACTTGGACAAGATGTAATGATGCTTTCAAAATGTTCCGTAAACGTTACGCGTTCAGAATAACAGCTAGTTTTCTTTAACTTCATGCTGCAGGCTAAGTTGGCCCTGTGAAAATTTCCGAGAAAGATTTTTCAAACTTGCATAGCATGCCCTTAATTTAAAGCCATGAATGATTGAATGGAGCAAAATCCTTTGCAAAAGAATGGAGCAATAAATATAATATTTAACACCATCAAACAATGAAACAAAACATCAACTCGCTAGAGGTGTCGATGGGATGAAAACTTGGCACGAATTAATTTTTTAAATTATTCGCATTCGATCCCTCACTATTGAATAGGTCGAAATTGAGTTAATTCAATATACTTTTTTGTAAGTAGTTAATTCAATATTTAAACAACATCAACAACACTTTTATTCCAAAATTAATCTAATATTTAAACAAAAATAATAAATTTAGACATGCATAAATAAGCTAATAAAAGGTATTTAATAAAGCAGGAAAAAAGTTAATTATAAAGGAGCCAGTAACAATTAATAGATATACGTACTCCCATTATATTAGATGCTATCACAACTATTTTATTATTATTGATATTATTATTATTATTATTATTATTATTATTATTAACAACTAGCTGGCAATGGCTTTTACTAGATTAACTTACTATATATATATATATATATATATATATATATATATATATATATATATATATATATTCAAAATAATTTATAAATTTAGTGAATATAAGGTTTAGTACCGTCAAAAATTTATAATTATGTATTTATGAAAATACATAATTTTAATCTATGATGCACGGATACTGACACGGGACACGACACGATACGCCGACACGTTAATTCTAAAAAATGAAATATTTCGACACGTTAGGATATGTTTTGATATTAAATAATATTTTTAATATATATAATATAATTTATATTTAATAGATATAACAGTCCATAATAAGTCATATAATCAATCAAATATTCAAATCTCATAACATAAATATAAAAA
Source organism: Gastrolobium villosum (assembly GCA_032173675.1). NCBI lineage: Eukaryota > Viridiplantae > Streptophyta > Magnoliopsida > Fabales > Fabaceae > Gastrolobium > Gastrolobium villosum. The sequence continues at coordinate 4,481 of JAVKPL010008597.1, read as the reverse complement.
AAAATTGTACCTTATTAATTTTTCATTTCAAATTTCATAACAAAAAAAATTGATTTATAAATGATTTTTTATTTATTTTTTGTTGATAAAATAAAATTAAGATTAAAAAAAAAAGTGTCCGAGCATTGACCACATATCGGAAAAAGTCGACTGCGTGTCAGAAAAACGTGTCGTAACGTGTCGGAGAGTTGACCACGTGTTCCAGAATATTGACTGTGTGTCGGAGCGTGTCCGTGTTGGACACGTGTCCGACACGCACAATTCACAAAAAAACACGAATCCATGTTTCAGAGGTTATAATGTTAGAGTCTTTTTCTCTCTCTTAGGAATTATAATTATGTATTCTCGGAAACACATAGTTATAACATTCTCTTCTCTGAATAACTTTTCAGACATTGTCAGGTGTCGTAGTGAGAAGAAAAAAAACTTTAACGTTACAACTATGTATTCTCGTGAATACATAGTTATAATTCTGAAGAGAGAATTTTTTTTTAATAATATAATTATATATTCTCAGAAATATATAGTTATAAATTTTTGATCGCACCAAACCTTATATAAAATCACTATACATCTTTTCACCAAAAAAAAATATATATATATATATATATATATATATATATATATATATATATATATATATATATATATATATATGACTGTATATAAGCGTTGGTGCAGTCAGCTAAAAACTAAGTCGTTTTGGGTGGGATAAAGAAAGTTTGCATTTAAAATTAATTGTAGAAAATAAAAATTTTATTTATTTTTAACTTTGTATGGTTATAATTCTCCATATTTAATGTTTTATATTTATTTCCACCTTTGTATGGTTATTATTCATATTTAATGCTTTCATTAATCAAAACGACGTAGTTTTATATGACTGCACCAATCCTTAGGTGCAGTCTCTTTACATCCGCTAATCCCATATATATATCTATATATATATATATATATATATATATATATATATATATATATATATATATATATATAATTTATTGAAATTATGTCATGTTATCCCAAAACTATGTTGTTTTGGGAGTTACCAATTAATAAAGGATATTTTGATATTTATATATATGTATATATATATAATGGCAAAATGATTTGTAATGTGACTGTATATAACGTTTTAGCAGTCTCTCTCTCTTTTGGGTGGGATAAATGGTGATTTAAAATTAATAGTAGAAAATAAAAATATTATATTTATTTCCAACTTTGTATGGTTATGATTCCCCATATTTTGTTTTACATTTATTTCCACCTTTGTATGGTTATTATTCCCCATATTTAATGTTTTTACATTATATATATATATATATATATATATATATATATAATTTATTGAAATTATGTCATGTTATCCCAAAATTATGTTGTTTGGGAGTTAGAGGAATTAATAAAGGATATTTTGATATTTTTATTTAATTGTTTATTATATAAATTTTATAAAAATATCCTTGATTAAGTTCTCCTAATTTTTAAAATGACATAATTTTAGGGACATGACATAACTTTAACTTTATACCATATATGACATGATAAAAGATAAACTCATATATTTATGTATATATGTTTGTTTTTCATTTACCCTAACACCACTGGAAAAAGGAGGGAAAAATTCCCTTCCTTCAAACGTTCTTCTCAACTTTATGCGGTGAAGAAAGGAAGAAAAAGGAGATTGTTATTGAGTGGGTTAGATATATTACATTACACCACAAGAATATATGAAACGGTGATGTTCAAAATATATATATATATATATATATATATATATATATATATATATATATATATATATATATATATATCATGAGACGGAAGAGAGTATAACAATATTGGAAAAATGTGACATACTAGCTAATTATTGTGTCAAGAATTAATATTTAATCTTTGTAAGTTTTATTATAACCCGGTATCTTTCTACTTCCTGACTTGACGACAAATATGTTACGTGCAACATACGGTTATCAGTTTGCGCATCTAAAGATGGGGTCAAAGGAACGTCATATTATTCTTTAGTAACTATCAGATCAACTTCAATGGATAAAAATTAATGATCATAAATTTTATATATTTATCTGCTTTGAATTATAGAATGAAGTACCTATTACTTTTAAGCAAGTCCTTCAAAGAGTTAAAAATTATGGGACATCAAAGAGATGATTATTTGAGGTTCCCAATTTGAAAGAGAAGGGTTTATAGATGCTGAAAGTATTACACTAAAAGGTTTCAAGTTGATTTGAAATGCTCAATAATGTTATTTTCAAGATTTTAGAGATAATGCAGGTTACTGGATTCCGACTCATGTGGACTCAAATAATCATAATTTTATTTATTGGGCTTGTATTTGAATATGGGAGATGTTTTTCTCTTGTTGATGTAGAAAATCATCTCTGGCTACTCTCACAAGATTTCTTTTTTTTTTTTTAATTTATTTATTTTATTTATTTAAAGATGGTGGGACCTACTATATTGATGTGAATGTGACGGAAGAACAATATAGCATGAGAGTCTATTTTCTCTTTGAATATACTATCAGATTATATTATTAATACATCCATCAATAATTAGACTTGGTAGTCAAAATAATAATAATAATAATAATAATAATAATAATAATAATAATAATAATAATGTGTATCAACGTTGTCTAGATTCCATAAAAAATTGGGCGTTGTTTTTATCCTATTGCAGCAACAAGTAACATCTTTCTTGCTGATACATCGATTGTGGTGATTTTTTTATTTTGTTTTTTTATTTTTTTTAACTAATGGGACCCACAAGTTTTTATTAGTGCAGGAATGGTTTTAAATTTTCCAGTAACATAACATTTATAATTCCCTAAAAAATTAACATAAATAGATAAACAAATTCTTTATTGCATGCATCCAAAACATACAAATTGTAGTATAATTAAGCACTCAACATATAACCTCTAGACTTTAATTGATTTCTTTTTGCCACTTTTAGTTCAGAATTATCTGAACCTAGCATTATTACTATCCATAACAATCGAAATATTAAATAACACTTAATTGACATATACGGTGTCCAATCAAAGTTTCAAAATGTATTAACTTTTCTACAATTGCATCTAATCTCTCCCTCATTCCCAGTAAGAGGCTTTATTTTACCCATCTTGATCATAGAAGCTTTAAAGTCTTTAGCAAAAGCAAATGGATTCATGCTATATAGCTCTACCAATCTGTCACTTTCACTGCCAATTCCCTTAAAGAGCTCTTGATCAGAATGCAAGAGACCCTTTTTGCCAAGCAAATCCTTGTAGTACACAGTGTCAACCTTTGCTGGAGTTGAATCCAATGGTGCCAAATTGTTATCTCCACCAGTTAGAGGACATGTTTTCCTTAAAGAGGAAGCAAAGCTATGGTCTATGTTGGAATCATTGAAGATCCTGCCCTTGAAGGAAGAGCACTTTGCAAAGCCAATGGTGTGGCCACCAGAGAGTGCCACTAAGTCTTTGAGGTTCAATCCATGAGAATTGAAAGAAAAAAGAAGCTGTGAGAAATTGAAAAATGGTGCAGGAAGATTGGTGTTTGCTGCATCCTTGCTTGCAGTTCTTGCATCTCTTCTGCCTAATAATACATTGTACCGAAGTTGTGGACCCCCCAACTGATAATAAAAACACAATTAATTAATATAAGGGTTTATTTTTTCTAAAGTTACTTTAGATAAAATTATCTAATGTTCGCCAAAACGACGTCGTTTTGGGGCAGAAATAAAAAAAATAATAGTCTTTATTTTTGTAATTTTAATTTATTTCAGGGTTATATATATATAGTTATTATTATAATATTTTTATTTTTCAACTTCAAAACAACGTCGTTTCAATGGAAAAAAAAAACTAATGCAGACAAAACGTTATATTGCCAGTAACATTTAGAATTAAATATAGAAACATGTTTTTCCCTTAATATAATATATAGTTTTCAGAGTTTAGTATAATTAAATATATAATATATGAGTTTAGTGTGTGTCATTTAAAAGGACACAACTTGTATCCTTTTAGTGACTTACACAGTATGACCTATTATACTCTGTGCAAGTCTGAAAAGTTTTTTTTTTTTTTTACTTTACGCATTAGCGATATGACTGATCGAGGAGAGAAAAAAAAAAGAAACTCTTCAAATTTACACAAAATATGACCCGATCATACTTTGTGTAAATCATAAAAGACACAACTTGTGTCATTTTAAATAATACTTCTTTTTCCCGTAATATATATATTCAAGAATAGATGTTGTGGAATGAAAGATTTGTTAATAATACTTACTATGGCTATAGAATCACGAGCAGCTATAGCTAAGATATCAGCACATGATACCACAGGACGTTTGCAAGCTTTGTCTACTGCTGCTTTAATTTCATCAATCACATCGAAACCTCTTATTGAATTCAAATTTGGTAGGGCTGTCTTTTCACCAGTGAAGTTCGTAGTGTCATCTAGCAGCACTGAT
>JAVKPL010008596.1:0-33498 GCA_032173675.1 Gastrolobium villosum | reverse complement strand
GTTGTGTAAGTCTGCTTCGGCTAGATTACGTATTGCTACTAGCTTATTACTTTTGGGTTTGACTAAAATGAAAACTAAAAAAAGAAAAAAGAAATATGTACTAAAAAAGGAAAGAAAGAAAATCCTAATTCATAAACACAGAGAATGAGAAGGTGGAATCGTGAAGCAAAACGGGAATAGCTTGCAGCGGTAGCGTGAATGGTGCAATGAGAAGGAGACAATGCAACACAACATGGTCCTGTTTGTGGTCACTCGCGCGCTCGTCGGTTTTGGATATGAATGGTTTATGGCGCTTGACACCATGGGTCTGGTATGGTGGTCATAGAGGCGACATTGATGACATAGTGGAGCTCGCGGTGGTCGGCGGCTTGCGGTGATGGTGGCGGTCATGTAGGTTTGGTTCATGCTGGTTGGAGTGCACATTTGGAATGGCTAGATAAGTAATTTCTAATATCTCCCTTAAACCCCCCCCAAAATGGGGAAATTTAAATTTTAAGAACAAGAAGGGTTTTGGAGAGTTTTGTGAAAATCCCTAATTCTTTGCCCTCATTTTTTTAAACTGACAAATAAGGTAAGAGATTAATAAAACCCTTTTATTCCTTTTCTTTCCCTCCTAAAGCTAACTCCCAAACAAGCTCTAAGTGGACAATCCCTGCCATTTATCTATTTTCCTCTCAATCCAGCTGCTAAAATACGCATCTCTACTTGTATACCACCTTTTTGACAGATCCAACTTTGAATGCAAGGAAATAATAGGGATTGCATTTCGGGTTGGCACAACACGAACATGAAAACACACAACACAAATAAGACAAATTTAAAATTGGGTTAAAATTTTCAACATGAATGCGAATCACTTATTTTGCAAGTTGACACTATAAGACATGAATAACCTACAAACTCAGTCGCTTATTATGCAGAGTCATACCACACGACATGAATAACTTGTCAACCCTAAACTATTTTTCTTATTATGTGGATCGATACGACGCAACACGAATAACCTGTTTGACACGACACGACACAAATATCCTGTACAAAGATTGATGTATGTCAATTTCAAGTTCTCGAGTTGACATTCGACATGATATGAATGAATTCTTTCTGGTTAGTTTTTGCCAACACAAACCCTTACACGAATTTGATAAAGGGTTGACCAGATCATGAGTTTTTTGTATCTTGTTGAAAATTGCCACCCTTAGAAAATATTAAATTATTGTGAGATGTAAGACAAATGATTTTCTGATTTGATACTATTTCATTTACTCATAAAGGGTATATTTATGCAAGAGTAAATGAGAAGAAGAAAAACGCCAGATGCTTTGGAGCTTATGCGTCGGTTTGAGCAAACTCATAAAGACATGCTTCATCCTGGATCTATTGTCACCATGGGTGGCACCATCGTTCATACTAAACTTAGATAGGTGGTTTCAGGCTATCTTTGAGGACCTTTCTTCATCTGGTTTCTTAATGTTTGTTTGCGTATGGAATGTTAGGGGGGCAGGTGGCGACGAGGTCTTTTCTTTGATAAGGTGGCGATCAACCTCCACATGTATTGTTCTGACATGGTGAACTGGATTCTGAGCAATACTAACAGCAATATTATTATCACAATACACTCTGACAGAGAGGGACAAAAGATCTTCAATTCCTTAAGACGTGTTCTTAACCAAATTAAAAATAAAACGCAGGAGTACATAATAAAGACAGAAACTTTAAAACATACTAAAAATAAAACGCAGGAACTATCCACAGCAAATAGCCCTGAAGCAATGCTTACAAAAATTACAAATAAAAATAAAAATAGAAAACATAAAAATATCCCAAGAGCGAGAATAAATTCAGCAAGCAGAGAAGAAGAGAGAGAGAGAGAGTCTTACAAATGCTTTTATCTCTTTCTTTATAGCTGATCCCAAATCACCTCATCCAACCGTACGTATGCTCCTCGCTCCACTCGATCGTGGGTGTCCCTTGCATGATTAACAACGCACCATAAAAGAAGCTCCAGCCACCACTACTAACAACCTCTAGCTCATCAACTTGTTTGGATTTTTCTGTGTCGCACAAAAATCGGGTAAGGTTTGTGTTGTGGTTGGTTCGATTCAAGAAGAAATGAACCGTGAGTAGGGTTAGCGTTCTATGTCTTGAGCGAAAATCATAGGGTGTTTCGGTTTGTTTGTTCGATTCAAGGAAAGAACCGTGATGGAGGGCTTGAGATTGAGGTATGATGGAGATGGGTTCACTTGGACGGTCTGCTGCTAGGGTTTTTTTCTTTCAGATCTTTCTTCACGATTCTGAATCTTTCTCTTGTTTCCCTTCTTTTTTTTCTTTTCTTCTTTTCTTCTTTGGGCCACTGATTGGTTTTGTTTCAGATTTATTTATTTATTTCCTCACTTTGGGCTTCTGATCAAAGAAGGATTGGCCCAATTTTTCTTTATTCTTTTTGCTGGGAGAAATAACACCAATTGGGCTTGAAACATAAAAAAACAGCCCATTAGCACTCAAAATCATAATCCTTCATTTTTATGCAATATTTGGGGTTTATATTAACAAAAGATATCCTTTTCATTCTTATTTTAACATCAAACCACATGCTCTAAGTCACAAATCATGGAATTATCAGGAACCATCATGTTTGTGGTTGACATTATATGGGAGTTTGAGACATAATGGTCTTGTTAGGACTACAGGGCCCGTAGTCGACACCATATTTGATTATATGATGGCTTTTTTATAAATCATGAATTTCTCTAGCTTTAAGGCGTTTGAGAGAAATTTGAGGACTGATAGAGAATATAGTTGTTGTTGGATCACATTGGGATGCTATTTTCTTGCTACACTCCACACTAATGACTAGTCGACGGAGTCAAGCAGCATTTGTGACCATGGAAGGTCTTATATCGGTAAGGGTATAATCACCCCCTGATTCAATGTTATTTGATTTTAGTTAGATGGAGTGATATTCAGATATCGCATCTTGGATCATGTGTTTTCTTAAATTGTGGCCACGTTATAAGAATTAGTCCTTAGCCCGAGAGTCGTTTTCAAATAACTTTTTTTTCCTTTTCTCTTTTACATTAAAAATTTACAATTGATTTTGCCCAAGTGGGAGAATGTTAGAAATTTTATAATAATTGTGGGCTTCAATCAATTGTAGTTTCTCTTGTTTTGATAAAACGAGCTAAGTTATGATCCATATGGGGTGCAGTATAAAGCTCATTTAATTAAGTGAACCTTATGTTTGGGCTTGGATATCTGTAAATTGATTAGTGTGTGTAACAGTGTAGCCTAATCCATAGGCCATGATGGGAAGGGGACTAGGGTTAATAAGTTTGGCTAGGTCCCCTCTGCATTCACAACGAGTTAGAAAACCGTTACTCCACAACTCACCCCATCGACGGTTGTGATCAGGGAGTGGTGTAAATTGCAGAGGAAGATCCTGGTCTTTCCATTGCAGGAGCATTAGAGGAAACAAGAAGCCTTCAAGAAATCAAGAATCATGTCTTCAACAAGTAAGCTTAAATCTCTTGGTGTTCTAATTTCATATAATCTCATCTTAAAATTTCTTACAAATATTACATATTACATTTCTCAAGCAACAACGTCATTACATCAATAACTCTAGTGCATTAGTCCTTGCATAATACTTCTTCTCAATTATGAAAACACTTGAATAATATATGATCAATTGCATGAATACCAGAGGGCATGACCTCATAACATAAAATTATTAATCACCCACGTTCAATACCAAATATCTTCTACTACTTAATTCAGTTACGCATACATATAATCAATTACAAGGTCAGTTTGATGACTTTCTTTGTGCACATGCATCTTCATCCTTAAGTCTTATAGTTCAAAATAGGACACAAAAGACTATCTCCAAAGCAATAACGAATACATGCTCACTTCATTTAATACACATTAGCAGACATATCTACCAAAGGCCATCATTACTTAGCTCACTTAGAACTTGCAAAATAGCAGCCCAATAAGGGTGAGAAACAATATCAATAAATGTCAACATTCCTTTTTATACATCCAAGTCTATCACAACAAGGCATAAAACACATCAACATATATACAAGGCAGCAACCAACATGTCTCACACATAAAACTATAGGGAATCAATCTCAACCCATATCTTTAATCATGGGGAATCACTCAACCCAATATTTTCAATCATGGGGAATCACTTAACCCGTATTCGGTCATGGGGAATCACTCGATCCATATTTTCAATCATGGGGAATCAATCTCAACCCATATCTTCATTTATGGGGAATCACTCAACCCGTATAAATCATTCATGCAACAATATATACACATGACATTTTACACACAAGGTCAAGCAAGTCATTTAATGCAATAAAAGGAAGCTATACACTGACATTGTGGTGAAGATTCCACTTAACCTTTAGTTATTCTTTCTAACTTCTTTACAGCCGCCCTTTGTACCTAGAGCACAACCGAGACACGCATTTTCAGTTTACGTACACAAAAACAATCCTAGCAACTTATAGATGTTGCCACAAGCTATGTCTTGGTTACCATTGCAGTCCACTAATGAAAAGAATATAAACTTAACATAACATGATCCTACACTCCTTTTCGGTCAACCAAGGCAATTAGGATTTTCTCTCTCTTTTCTTTAAGGCTGAAAGTGGAACTGTTTCGGTTCTCACTTCCTTTTCAACCTTCTCATGGTTATTTTATCAAACATCTCTTGTGTGTGTGTCGACTAACTTCGTAAGAGTCCTAAAATAATTAAGGTGAACACTATTTAGTTACAACATCTATAAAACAATACCTGACACCGTCATGCACCATAATCCATCCATTTTCAGCACAATAACAACAAGCAATGATTCATAACCCCTCATTCAACATATAAAAGAACAAAACAGTCCAAGAAGATTGAACATTAGATAAAGTTGTCTAAAATAACAGCAGAAACTTTTTCAACCCAAAACGATGTCATTTTGATGAACATTAGATAAAGTTGTCTAAAATAACATCAGAAACTTTTTCCATTTATATGATATATATTATATCATATCATATTGCGTTAATGGTATCATATCATATCTTGATTCTTTAAATTAACAAATATTAATTCCAATATATATTTTGAAAAGGAAAATGTTATACTTACTACCTATTTTTCTTACTACTTCTTACTACTAAATCTTAACCGTTGATTTCCGTCAATCTAATGGTTATAATTTATTGGATCACACTTATTAATTAATTATTAATTTTCAATAAATTATAACCGTTAGATTGACGGAAATCAACAGTTAAGATTTGGTAGGAAGAAGTAGTAAGAAAAGAAGGTAGTAAGTATAACCTTCCCTTTTTGAAAAAACTATAATCAGAACACAAAATCCTTATTATTCTCCTTTGGTTTTCTCTTTCGAACACAAAATCAGAACCCTCTTGTTCGATTGTACATCATGTTGGTTCTTACACTATGGTTGTTGTGAACGAGAGACTCTTGAAGAGGATGAAGATGATCGTCGTCGCCGATCCCTACGATTTTCTTAACTTTCCGACCGCCGTTGATGATGGAGTTTCTGCCACCGGCGAACCATTTCAGAGAAGTGTTCAATGCTTCCTCTCTAACCACGCGCGCCTCACCTTCCCTCAGTCGCAATTACGCTCCCTGAAGACGTGGCAGATCTTGTTGCGGGTCGGATCTGTCGTCGGCAGGCCGGATCTGTCGCCGGCAATGGTCACCTTAGACATCGTTGAGGAAGACGTAACTCTGTCTCGGAACTCGGTCTACTGCGATCAATGCCGAGTCATTGGTGAGTCGACTCACTGAGTGGGTAGCTGAAAGTAAAATGGCCTTGAAGGCCGATGCATGTAAAGATCCATGCTTTAGGACAGCATGATGTTACCTTGTTTTGGCCTGATCAGTTAGGGAGATCAATTGTCAGGTCTGAAGGGTTCAAACCCTCTAATGTTGATCCACACCACCGTTCGTCAATGATGTAAGAACACCTTCTTACAAGCCACCAGATGATCACCACAATGAGGCTTGCTATGCGCTCAATTGGTGAATGTGGAGGCTAGGTATTGTGTTTGGAAAGGTGTAGTGAACTACCCTATAGAATGGCGCATAAGAGGGATGGAGATTAGGCTAGGTTTTTGTAAAAAAACCCTAAGGAGAAGAACCACCCAAGTGATGTTGCGCACAAGAGGGATAAGAGAATGATATGTTGCAATCAAATTTTTCTTTCAAACTTATTTGAAAGTGGCGCACAAAATCAAGGAGAATCAAGTGGAGTTGTTGCAAATCAAATGTAGCCAACAACCTCCAATCTTACCCTCATGAAACTAAGTTCAAACCTAGTGAAATTCTAATTTAAAAACCATCATATGGTTACCCATTTATTCGCCATATTCAGCCCAAAAAAGGGTCCAAATATGTTGAGTAGTTGAATTCAAAATTTGAACCAACTCACTCACTTATTCTCTCAACTACGAAATCTGATTTGAGCTTGTTTGAGTGACTAGATGACATTCATATCCACTCAAAACTTGCGCCCCAAATCAGCCTTTGGTGATCTCCAAAGATCTCCTCTTGATACAAGGGATTTGTTCCAACAAGATCTCATCTTATCCTTTTTTTATGAAACAACTATTCATAGCCAATTCAAATTCGAATTCAAACACTTGAATTCAAATATTCAAACATTCAAAATTCAAAATTCAAAATTTCAAATTCAAAATTTAAATTTCAAAATCCAATTTCAAAATTCAAATTTCAAATTTCAAATTCAAAATTCAAATTTCAAAATTCAAATTCCAAATTCCAAATTCAAATTTCAAAATTCAAAATTCAAATTCAAAATTCAAAATTCAAATGTTTGATAATTAATTTAACTAATTAAATTAATTAGTAATGTCTTGGACTATCCAAGCCCATTACAATGCTCCATGCGCCCTCCACCATTTAGGTGGGCTTCCAAACAGCTTCTTGAGCTAACAACCATTATTAGACCCAATACCTTTAAAGCTAGTTCATCATGACTACAAGGTGTTAGTGTGTGACCCATTAGGTTCAACTTAGCTTCTGACATAACTGAGCTTGGGCCCAACAAGCCCACAACCCAATTAATGACAACACAGAGCACTAGCAATGCTTTGTTGCCCCAGAACTAGTCAGATTAATGACTTGATCATCCTATTGCACATATTTGGTTACCGTGTGTATTTTCCTTCGTCTCGGTTATCTTCCCATTAACCTAGGGTAAGAAAATGTATCAACCCTGCGGTTTAAGGTAAGCTTTATTCGAAATAGGGAATCTTCAATTTACTGACTCTAAAGGCATATCATCTCATGATCTCTTTTACTATGCATAGATTCCCGAGTCCCTGTAAATGTCATCCCGTTTCTCCGGTTTACAGATAACCTAATCTCTCATAGAAATTTGATGAATTCCTTCAACTTACTACCCTAGCCCTGTGCCCTTTCAGGACACGCCCAACAGTATACCTATGAGTCTCCATGTTTTAGGCAGACGAGGCATACAATCAAAAAACATGCCTTCAAGAACACAGTCTAGGTAATAACTTCTGGTTTAAGGAAAGACATACCCAAATATAAAGAGATTACTCTAATGACACTATCTGTGAGATTTCCTCATAGAGTCTCTTTTTGGGTCTGTTTACCACTCCATATCTCATATGGTGTGGTCTGAACAGATTTAGACGGTACCCTATTTAGAAGGTATGCCACTGTGTCTAAGGCATATCCCCAAAACAATTTTGGAAGTTGAGTCTAACTCATTATAGACCTAACCATGTCTAACACAGTCCTGTTTCTCCTGACACCGTTTTGGTGTGGTGTGTTAAGTGCACTAAACTGCGAGAGAATTCCATTTTCTCTCTAATAATCCCGAAACTCATGGCTCAGATATTCACCATCACGATCTGATCGCAATGACTTAACCATCTTGCCACGATGTTTCTCTACTTCATCAGTAAATGAAATAGGATTTTCCTCCTCTAGCCTCAATATACATTGGGCCACACAAATCACAGTGAATGAGTTCTAATAACTCACTAGCCCTATGAATCTCAACTCTTTGGGCTTTTGACGAATCATTTTCCTAGCTAGACAAGATTCATATTGTCCATAGGATTCCAAATCCTTGAAGTCCAGGTATCCTAGAAAATCTTGTCTTATTTATGTGCCCTAGTGTATAGTGCCAAAGATAGGATTGATTATCTATCCTAGGTCATTTCACATTTACATTGAGTACTTTAGTTCCCATTTCCAAAACATACAAGCCATTAATTAAAGAAGCGTACCAAAACAATATCATTCAAAATGATAGAAAATGTACCATCCTTAATAGTTAAAGAAAAACCATCTTGTTCTGAACAAGAAATAATATTTCTAGAAATGTTGGGAACATAAAGACAATTATTCAAATGCAATAAGGTGCCCGTAGACTAATGAGGTCGGTATCTCCACCAGCATGAGCAGCAACTCTTACTTCATCATCTGCACGGAGGTCCACCTCGTTCTTCTCCAATCTTCTAGGCTTCTAAGCACCTGCAACACATTGCAGATTATAAGAACCATAACCGGTATCCAATACCTTATGAAGTTGGATTAGCACAAGAATGATTTATCTCAATCATGTGAATACCTGAGGTAGAAGCATCACCATGCTCCTTCACATTCTTCAGGTAGTCTGGACAATTCATTTCCCAATGGCCATTTTTGCCACAATGGAAGCACACAGCTTCGCTTTTGTCCTTGGGTCCTCCCTTACCTTTCTCTTTGCCCTTTTTCTTATTGGGTTTTCCTTTGGGCTTAAGGGAGTTGCCTTTTGCAGGCTCCTTGCCCTTACTCATGGCCCTTTCAAGCCCACCAATCATAAGAGCTTGTGTCTCATCCTTCTTGATAGACATTTCAGCAGTCGTTAACATCCTTAACAACTCTGGCAAGCTCACAAGCATCTCATGCATGTTGTTATTCATTATAAATTCACTAAAAGAAGGAGGAAGTGATGATAGAACTAAGTCATTAATTAATTCAGCATCCATTGTGAACCCTAGACCCTCTAGCTTCTCAATGAGTGCCATCATCTTCAGTACATGGCGGTTAAAACACATGCCTTCAGTCATCTTGCACAGGAACAATTCCCTAAAGGTCTCATACCTCTAATGTCTGCCTTTAATATCATAAAACTCCCTGAGATGCAGGATAATAGAGGGGGCATCCATATGCTCGTACTGTTTACGCAGTTCAGGCGACATGGATGCCAGCATGATGCAACAAGCCAACACATTATCATCCATGTGTTGCTTGTGGGTCTCGAAATCAAATTTCGTGAACCCATCTTCCCCTTCCTTAGGCGCAATAGACAAAGTAGTGACAAGGACATAAGCTATCTTTTCGATCTTAAGAACAACTCTTAAGTTCCGATACCAATCCATAAAATTTGAACCGGTCAGTTTATTCGTATCGAGAATTGAACGCAGTGACAGTGGATTAGTCATACTATAAGCTGAGAAAGATGTAAAGATAGTTTTAGTTAATATACGGTTATGTAGTTAAAAGCAAATTATTAAAGACTTTAAATAATTTGGCCCTCCCACTATTTTATCTAAGTCAATGACCCTTACTATTTGACTTAGGGTTAATCTACTTTTAGATTTTACATTAGTGGGATTAAGAGTGCGATTATTTATTTCAATCTCCGTCTGAGACCGCAAGATTAATTTAAATAATGGGTTGATCCTTATCAACAGTATCTCATACCCTCTCTTAATATTAGGTTGACAACTCCTTGTCACTTAGTGGTGCATCTCATGCAACCAACCTAGCACCATTACCCTAAGCACATAAGCCCGGTTGTGCCTGCAACTTATGTCTTAGTTAAGCATTAAACCAGCACCCCAAGTGTCTTACACTTCAAACACTACTCTAGCTCAACGAAACAGTGGGTCCCAACTGAATTGTGGAACACCACTATGTAGAAGAGGTTTGAGTAGCATTGGTGGTGGGATGTAATCATACGCTTAATTATTTATTCCTTTTAAGGGTTCCTTTTATTTTAGGGTTAATTAGGTCTCATCAAATGCATGTTGTAAGCTATCATGCTAGTCGTAACCTATGTCAAACATCTATCGGTTTACACTAGTCGCTATTGGACAAACATAATAACCATACAAAATGCGGTTTGCCCAATTCATGCATACTAGACGTTCTAATCATACATGCATATAAACAATTTATATTGAGATAGTCATGGTGCTCGCGCTTTTGTCCATTTTGCTTCTTTAAGCAATGGCCGCTTGTCGTCTATACGCCACTAGCCTAATTCTCTAATTACACATAATTAAAGAAACTCCAAAACATCTTTGGAGGGACAAAATTACAAAAATTAAAATTACAATTTACACTTGTAAATTTAAATAGCGAAATTACACATTAATTTAAAATTCAAAATTTTAAATCCGGGCACCATGACCATCCCCTTCTTGTTTGTACCTAAAAGAATCAAAACATGCAAATACAAACATTATATTATCACATAATATTTTTCACATATATTTTGATATTTAACATTTAAACATCAAAATAATATCAAGATTCAAATTCTTAAATTTCTCTTGATGGCCGAATTATTAAAACAATTTATAATTCAAATTTTGTTAATTCTTTCTTAAAGAAAACAAAATTAAACCATGCATGTAGCCATAAACACCTTTATGGCCGAATCATATAGATGAGTATATGATAAATTTTGTCACAAAAATTTCATGCAATGCTCATGACACAATTCATGGAGAAAAATAAGAAAACATTCAAGGTACTCTTAGTACCCTCCATGGCCGAATCAACCCTTTCAAAAGGGTGTTTCCTTTTAAAACTTTCATAAAGAAAAAGAAACAAAACCATGATGCATATACTTTTATGAACATAGAATCGAATTTCATGTTCATAAAAACAAAACTTTAACACCTTAAAGGATTTGTGATTCAAAATCTATATGCAGAATTAAACTTTAACACTTTAAAGATTTTGACCGTGAAAAAACTCTTTTCACAAATAAGGTACCATCACCCGCCGATGGTAAAGCAACCAGGCTCTGATACCACTTGAAAATAAAATGGCCTTGAAGGCCGATGCATATAAGGTGGAAAAACAAAAAAATTTCACGCGGAAACATACATGCACATAAAGATCCATGCTTTAGGACAACATGATGTTACCTTGTTTTGGCCTGATCAGTCAGGGAGATCAATTGTCAGGTCTGAAGAGTTCAAACCCTCTAATATTGATCCTCACCACCGTTCGTCAATGATGCAAAAACACCTTCTTACAAGCCACCAGATGATCACCACAATGAGGCTTGCTATGCGCTCAATTGGTGAATGTGGAGGCTAGTTATTGTGTTTGGAAAGGTGTAGTGAACTACCCTATAGAATGGCGCATAAGAGGGATGGAGAGTAGGCTAGGTTTTTATGAAAACCCTAAGGAGAAGAACCACCCAAGTGATGTTGCGCACAAGAGGGATAAGAGAATGATATGTTGCAATCAAATTTTTCTTTCAAACTTATTTGAAAGTGGCGCACAAAATCAAGAAGAATCAAGTGGAGTTGTTGCAAATCAAATGTAGCCAACAACCTCCAATCTCATCCTCATGAAATTAAGTTCAAACCTAGTCAAATTCTAATTTAAAAACCATCATATGGTTACCCATTTTATGCGCCATATTCAGCCCAAAAAAGGGTCCAAATATGTTGAGTAGTTGCATTCAAAATTTGAACCAACTCACTCACTTATTCTCTCAACTACGAAATCTGATTTGAGCTTGTTTGAATGACTAGATGACATTCATATCCACTCAAAACTTGCGCCCCAAATCAGCCTTTGGTGATCTCCAAAGATCTCTTCTTGATACAAGGGATTTGTTCCAACAAGATCTCATCTTATCCTTTTGTTATGATACAACTTTTCATAGCCAATTCAAATTCGAATTCAAACACTTGAATTCAAATGTTCAAACATTCAAATTCAAAATTCAAAATTCAAAATTCAAAATTCAAAATTTCAAATTTAAAATTCAAAATTTAAATTTCAAAATCCAATTTCAAAATTCAAATTTCAAATTTCAAATTCAAAATTCGAATTTCAAATTCAAAATTCGAATTCCAAATTTCAAATTCCAAATTCAAATTTCAAAATTCAAAATTCAAAATTCAAAATTCAAATGTTTGATAATTAATTTAACTAATTAAATTAATTAGTAATGTCTTGGACTATCCAAGCCCATTACAAAGCTCCATGCGCCCTCCACCATTTAGGTGGGCTTCCAAATAGCTTCTTGGGCTAAAAACCATTATTAGGCCCAATACCTTTAAAGCTAGTTCATCATAACTACAAGGTGTTAGTGTGTGACCCATTAGGTCCAACTTAGCTTCTGACATAACTGGGTTTGGGCCCAACAAGCCCACAACCCAATTAATGACAACACAGAGCACTAGCAATGCTTTGTTGCCAAGAACTAGTCAAATTAATGACTTGATCATCCTATTGCACATATTTGGTACCGTATGTATTTCCCTTCGTCTCGGTTATCTTCCCATTAACCTAGGGTAAGGAAATGTATCAACCCCTGCGGTTTAGGGTAAGCTTTATTCGAAATAGGGAATCTTCAATTTACTGACTCTAAAGGCAGATCATCTCATGATCTCTTTTACTATGCATAGATTCCCGAGTCCCTGTAAATGTCATCCCAATTTCTCTGGTTTACATATAACCTAATATCTCACAGAGATTTGACGAATTCCTTCAGCTTACTACCCTAGCCCTGTGCCCTTTCAGGACACGCCCAACAGTATACCTATGAGTCTCCATGTTTCAGGCAGACGAGGCATATAATCAAAACATGCCTTCAAGAACACAGTCTAGGTAATAACTTCTGGTCTAAGGAAAGATATACCCAAATATAAAGAGATTACTCTAATGACACTATCTGTGAGATTTCCTCATAGAGTCTCTTTTTGGGTCTGTTCAGTGCGAGCTATACTCTTATAGGTCCACCCACGACTTTAGCTAAGACATCTCAATATCTGTAGCTCATGAGGTCTTTACCTTGTATCCATATACGAGTAGATAAGTCGTACTAGTCTTACCCGAGATCACTGATCCCCAATCTCAGTGTCTCTAGACTAAGAAGATATAATTAGGAATAGACATGCGATATCCTTGAATCCTCATGATCGTGATCTCATCACAGATACTCAAGAGATACCTGTTCTATTCCAAGGGGTTTATACAGTTCATTCATATAATATTAACAATAATATCGAGACATAATATGAAACTAGATAAATGGTGCTTTTATTTATTTGCGACAAACAAAGTTCTACATCTAGTGTCCTTTATTTAATCAAAAGATTGTCTCTAGGACACTCATATACTAACAAGCTTCCACTTGGCCTAGAGCCAATCAGACCTAAGTCGTATACCTAAAGCCTCATAATCACTATCATGTTTTCTCTGAGAAACAACCTTTGTCAGAGAATCGGACAGGCTTTTTATCTGTGGGAATATAATCCATCTTTACATCCATTCTATCATTGATTACTCTAATCAGGTGATATCTGCGGAGCACGTGTTTAGATCTTTGATGAGACCTAGGTTCCATTGACTACGTAATGGCTCCAGTGTTGTCGCAAAGCAACTGTATGGGCTCATCCACGCTTGGAATCACCCTTAGTTCAGTTATGAACTTCTTGATCCACACGGCCTCCTAAGCCGCTTCTGAAGCAGCTATGTATTCAGCTTCTGTCATTGAATCTGCTTTAGTATCCTTCTTGGAACTCTTCCAAGATACTGCCCCAACGTTTAAGGTGAATACGAACACTGATTGTGACTTACAATCATTTTTTCACTTTGAAAGCTGGCTTCAGTGAACCCTTTCACTGTTAACTCATTAACCCCACCATAGACCAGAAACACATCCTTAGTTCTTTTTAAGTATTTAAGGATGGTTTTGACTGCCGTCCAGTGACCCTCTCCAGGGTCTGACTGGTATCTGCTCATAATGCTTAAAGCATATGAGACATCTGGTCTCGTACATATCATGACATACATGATGGATCCAATATCCGAAGCGTATGAAATTCCACTCATGCGATCTTTCTCAGGCTGTGACTTAGGACACATAGCCCTTGATAGGTGTACCCCATGACTGACAGGAAGAAAACTCTTTTTCGACCCTTCCATGCTAAACCTCTTTAGCATCTTGTCAACATACGTGGATTGAGATAAACCCAGCAGCCTCTTGGATCTATCTCTATAGATCTTTATACCAAGTATAAAGGCTGCCTCTCCCAAATCCTTCATGGTGAAGTTTTCTGAAAGCCACTCTTTCGTTATTTTTAATGTGGGGATGTCATTTCCTATTAGCAATATGTTATCTACATAAAGTACTAGGAAGTCAACATTACTCCCACTAACCTTTCTATAAACACAAGGTTCATCCTCGTTCTTGATAAAACCGTTACTCTTAACGACTTCATCAAAACGTACATTCATTTGCCAAATTTCATAGTCATGGTATGCTGCTATTGCAAGCATGATCCTAATAGATTTAATGATGGCAACTGGTGAGAAAGTTTCATCATAGTCAACTCCTTGTCTTTGACGATACCCTTTCGCCACTAACCTAGCTTTGTAGGTCTGAACGTTGCCATTTGTATCAGTCTTTCTTTTAAAGACCCATTTGTTACCGATAGGAACTATTCCTTGCGGTTTTGTAACCAGGGTCTATACCTTGTTTTGATTCATCGAATCCATTTCAGATTCCATGGCTTCAAGCCATCAAGAGGAGTCAACATCTTTGACCACCTCCTCGTAGTTACTTGGTTCATCATCCTCGACAGTCTGCTGATTCTCAATCACAAACCCATACCTCTTAGGTGGATGGATGACCCTCGTAGATCTACGGAGTCGTGTGTTTACTTCTCCATCGGAGAACGTCGCCTGCAGAGCAGACTCGGGTTCCTCAATCTGTTCTTGTGGATCTTGCACTTCTACGATGCATTTCGTACAATGTCATCATATATACATAAATATATATAAATCGAATTCCAATGATAAGATTTTACAAATCTATAATTTGGAAATCGTGGGTTCTGTATAAAATCATTAGGGAAAGACATAAATTTTAGAAACCCTAACTTTTCAAAATCAAGAACTCATTCATAATTATATATGGAAAAACACAAATTCTTAAACACATGCTCTGATACCAAATGTAAGCAATTTTATCAGCAATTCAATAATTCATGTTCAACAATGCCCATTTAAGAACATGATATAGGATCTTGAGAATTCATGATTTTCACATAAGAGCGTACCTTTCTCCATTAGTGCGGAAGAACTTTGATAATGGAAGATCGTTTCTCAGAGTCTTTACCCACTGCTTTTCTTGTATCGTCTATGACAGGAATCTGATACAACCTTTATGGGCAGACCATGAAGGAGAGAATTCTGAGAGATTAGCATTATCGGAGACTCACCATTTTTCCACTTTATATAACTGAACCATGTCACCAGTTAACTCAGTGTAATTTCCCTCAAAACTTAAAACGTCAATCACCATTAATGCGAAACGTTAAAACGTCAATTACCATTAATGCGAAACGTAAAAACGTCAATTGCCATTAATGCGAAACGTCAATTACCATTAATGCCTCTTTTATTAATTAAAGTAATTGACACACATTATACATAAGACACAAATAGTTTTACAGGCCGGGTTTTGTTTTGTTGGCCTACGACCTATTTATTTAAAAGGATTTCCTATAAGCCTAGGCCCACTCTAATTATTAAATAGGTCGGGCCGGGCCGAGTCAAAAAATAAGCTAGGCTGTAGGCCCCTGTAGACCGGCTTAGCCCATTTACATCCCTATAAGTATAACCTTCCCCTCTTGAAAAAACTATAATCAGAACACAAAATCCTTATTCTTCTCCTTTGGTTTTCTCTTTCGAACACAAAATCAGAACCCTCTCGTTCGGTACGTCGTGTTTGTTCTTAAGCTATGGTTGTTGTGAACGAGGGACCCTTGAAGAGGATGAAGAGGATCGTCGCCGCCGATCCCTATGATTTTCTTACCTTTCCGGCCGCCATTGATGATGGAGTTTCTGCCGCCGGCGAACCGTTTCGGAGAAGTGTTCAATGCTTCCTCTCTAACCACGCGCGCCTCACCTTCCCTCAGTCGCTATTACACTCCCTGGAGACGTGGCAGATCTTGTTGCGGGTTGGATCTGTCGTCGGCGGGCCGGATCTGTCGCAGGCAATGGTCGCCTTAGACATCGTTGAGGAAGACGTAACTCTGTCTCGGAACTCAGTCTACTGCGACCAGTGCCTAGTCATTGGTGAGTCGACTCACTGAGTGGGTAGCAACACAAATCAAAAAATAAATAAATAAAAATAAATCATACATTTGCCAGAAAAAAATTTTATATAGACTATTATAACTAGTACTCTTCCTGAAAAATTGTCGGTCAACGTAAAATAAAAAATAAATAATATTATAATTATGTATTTTTTCAACCATCAATTTAATTTTTTTTCCCAACTAGAAAAAAGGGACCATAAATAAAACACGATCCTAAACACAAACCTTGTACCGAGACTTCAAATTACCAAGCCGAGTGAGGGATGAATTAGCGATATGATGATTTGATAAGAGCAATTTTTTAAAAATAAAATAAAATAAAATCTAAAATTTAGTTCTTGAAAAATATAACATTAAATATTGTTATATTATTAGGTTTAGAAAGACAAAGACCCGAAAGCCAGATCAATTGACGAGGGGATCGAGTAGGTTATACTTACAACTTTTTTTTTTACAATCTCTTACAACCATATTTTAACACTGTTGATTTCCGCAAATCAACGGTTATCATTTATTGTGAATTAATAATTAATTAATGAGTTTAATTTGTGAAAATCATAATTTTGATTGACGGAAATCAACAGTGTTAAGATATGATTGTAAGAGGTGGTAAAAAAAAGTTGTAAATATAACCTATCTCAAGTTGTTTATTTAATTTTCACATTAAAAAATGATATAGGCATGAAATCTTGATTTTCTTAGCGAAAATAGTTTTTGATTAATTTGACTATTTGTTTATTTTATTTTCTTTAAATTCACATTAAAATTAAAAGAATTAAACAATTTAGATTACAGTTCCTTAAATTGTTAAATAATAATTTATCAGGAAAATTAAATTAAATTATTTTTATTTTTGCAATTAAAAACGAGTTAGGATATTCTTATTACCAATTTTTTTTACTATCACTCCATTACCACTCTAATCACCATTGGATTAGAGGAAAAGTTGAATGAAGAGAGAGAAAAAAAATAACTTTTTAATCCAATGGTGATTGAAGTGGTAGTGGAGTGGTAGTAGAAAAAATTGGTAATAAGAATATCCTATCTCATTAAAAACAAACATAAAGGATGTCAATGAAGGGGGGACATTTGATAAGCTAAGCTTTCATGCGATTTTCTAACGTTTGATTATTTTGTTGGATTTAATAAAATAAAATAAAAAAGGATGGAGTGGGAATCCTGTGTGTCGAAAGCGATACCATTTCATAATAAGGGCTGATTCAAGTAATGCCATTGAACCTTATCAACTACCTTGCTCAAGATGTTTCAATCTTGTTCAATTATCTGAACAAAGGTATATTTCAATTCAACAATTTTTTATTTTATTTTATTTTACTTTAATTTTTTCCACCTTTTTTATTTTTGAATGCAGAAATATTTAGTTTTGATTTAATTGAAATCTTGGCAGGTGTAAATGGTGTAACTATGCAATTACTGCTGATAAAATAGAGGATTTGGTGTATCTTCAAATTAAGGATAACACTCATCTTCTACATGGTGTTGTTCATTCCAATGGTTATGGTCATCTGCGTATACTTAATGGAAGAGAAGGTGGTTCAAAACTTCTATCTGGAACAGATATTATGGGTTTCTGGGACAGGCTTTGTGCTGCACTTTCTGTTAGGTATGAATCCTTCAAAGTTCTCATATTTTTTGCACCCCAAAAAAGAAAAAAAAGAAGAAAAATTCTTTACTAATTTTGATTGCATTTTAGTGAATAATATGTTGGGTTTTATAATTCTGATGTTGAATAAGAATTGAAATCTCATGATGTAGAGATAAAAAGTATGTGGGACCCATGTGTTAGAAAAAATTATATGTGGGACCCATGTCAGTACGCAAAATCGAAGGGTGTGTAGGAGAAAATTGATTCTCATGCTGAATGAGAATTATAGAACCCTAATATGTTTGCTATCTTTGAACAGGAAGGTTAGTGTGATGGATTTATCTAAGAAAATTGGGTTGGATTATCGATTGCTTCATGGAATCACCAAAGGGCACTCATGGTTTGGCAATTGGGGTTATGAATTTGGCATTGGAAGCTATGCTCTTACTCAAGATGTTTACCAGAAAGCAGTGAATACCTTATCGTGCATGCCCTTGTCCTCTTTCATGTTCCACAGTCGAGGGCCTCAAAACCGCCTACATTGTGTGATCTCTCTTTACCAATCTTTAGCAGATACTGAACTTTTAACGATTAAAGATCTCTTCTCATTTTTGTTGACATTGATTCGCGAATTCCTCAAGCCCCTGATGACAAAGACATCTGAACAACATGAATACACCAACACTTCTAATGTATCATGTGCTTGGACTAGTCGTGATGTTGAAGATGTGCAACAAGCTTTCATCAAGGTGTTGCTTGCATCAGGTGCCTATAGTGAGGACAAATGGGTTAGCCGACGTGCTCTTAAGGGTGCAATGTTTAAAGGGGTTGCATCTCCTAAGCTTCTAGATTATAGTCTCAAGCACTTAGGAGGGAAATTAGCTTCCAATGGCATGGTAGTTCATTCACAATGCAATCCAATTTCTAGTGCCGTGGAGTTCAGGTAAGAGTGGTAATATACTTACGCAGTGGCGGACCCAGGAAAAAAGATTATGTCCGCACACCCCGAAATTATTTTTTTTTGTAAAGAAAGTTTAAATCAATGCTTAAATCCGCTCATAATCTAATATAAGAATAAATATCATTTTTGGTCCCTAACAAAAAATTCGGTCCCCACTTTATTTCATTATAAAAAAAATTAGTGACCTGGTCTTTATGAAATTCAAAGTGGACCCGTTTTGGTCTTCTTGAAGGACTAATGTAGGTCTTTTTTGAATTTTTGAGAGTCCACAACTTTAACTAAATTGATCCACTTTAAATTTGTTAGGGACATCGAGACTAATTTTTGTTTTTTGCTAGGGACTTGAAAGAGTATTTACTCCTAATATATATATTGAATCAAATCAAGACACAAATAAAAATCTCCAACAAAAAAAGAAAAACTGTTGAAATTGAAAAGTTTATGACCGCAATTACGGACATTTCCCGGTCCGCCACTGTACTTATGTTTTTCCTTTTGTCAATTGCTTCTATGAAAACATAATATAATTATGTTTCTCATTCATCCTTAACAACCAGTCTTGAACCATTGAGTATTATGCAAAATGGATTTAGTACAAATTCAAGCTATCCATCTGAAGAGCAAGTGATATCTGATCTGAGATTTTTATTTGATTCAATTATGAACCCTGATAAAATGGTTAGCAACGGACCTCAGATTATGAAGAAACGGGTTGCGGATTCAGCAAGGAAGATCCTAGACTGTAAGCAGTTTATGAAGGACTACAAGGCTGAAAAAGTGGCAGTGGAACAGCCTTCAGTCATTAGGCTGTGGTGCAATGTGGAGCTTTCTGATCAGCCTAAAGATGATCCATCCCCACCTCCAGAGCTAATCATTTTGCCTTTGAATGCTACTGTTGCTAACCTCAAGAGTGAAGCCACTAGCGCTTTTCAAGAAGTATATGTAATGTATAAGAGATTTCAAGTAGAGAAACTCCTAGGATATGGATCAGTCACTGATTCTTTAACCTTAAAATTCCTGCTTGGAACAACAAGTGGGTCTGTCCAAATTCAAGGTAAATGCCTGGCCAAATATGGGCTAAACCGATTCCGAATGGAAAGAGGAACAGAGACATGGAAAGTTGATTGCTCTTGTGGGACTAAGGATGATGATGGAGAAAAAATGTTAGCATGTGATACCTGTGATGTTTGGCAGCATACCAGATGTGTTGGAATTGATATCTATGACGCTATTCTTTCAGAGTTTGTGTGTTTGAAATGCCTCAACTCGTAACGGAAGGTAGAGCTGTCAAAAGGGCTCAAGCCCTACGGCCAGCCCAATGTTAAACCCTATAAAATTTTAGCCCTTTATATAATGGGGTCATTTTAACCCCATCCTCTCAAAGCCCTCTCATTATAGGGTTAGGTTGAGGCTGGCCAGCGAGCTACAATATTCAACTCAATTTACATAAATATGAATCATTTTTAAATGTGACATATCTATCCTTAACATTAAAATGTGAAAATTACATAAATATGAATCATTTTTAATTGTGACATTATTAGAAAAGTGTCAAATACTGATAGAATTTATCGATGAAAAATATTTTGTCGAAAATAGTGACGAAATTTTTGACAAAAGTCTCATTACGTCAAAAATAGAAGGCGAAAGCAAGATTTGGCCATAATCACTGCAATAAATCTTTTTGAAAAAAATTCAGTCAAAATTCTTGATAGAATCTAAATTCCGTTGAAACTTTCAACAGAGAGATTTTCGTCAAATTTTTCAAGGAAAAATATATTTGTTGAAAATTTTCGATAGAAAACAATTCCGTAAAAAAAAATTTCAAAAATCATTTTCGCCAAATTTTTTTACGGAAACACATTTCCAGTGAGAATTTTCGACGAAAAATATTTTTGTAAAAATTGTTGATAGAAAAAAAAATTTGTCAAAATTCTTTACGAAATCTAAATTGCATCAAAATATTTGAAAAAAAAAAACATATTTGTCAAAATTTTCGACGTAAAATCTTTCCCTTTAAATTTCTAACGAAACACATTTCCATTGAAATTTTTTTGTACAAAGTTCCGAAGATAAATATTTCTGCAAAAAATTTTGACGAAAAAAAAAATTCGTCAAAATTCTTTACAGAATCTAAATTCCGTCAAAAGTATTGATGAAAAATATTTTCGACAAATTTTTTGCTAAAAAACATTTCTGTCAAAATTTTCAACGGAACACTTTTCCATCAAAATCGATAGAAATTATTTCTGTAAAAAAAGTCGACGAAAAACATTTTGACGAAAAAAATATTTGGTCAAAATTCTTTACGGAATCTAAATTTCGTCGAAAGTTTCACAGAAACATTTCCCTCAAAATTTTTGAAAAAAATATTTCCATCGAAATTCTCATTAGGACAAGTTTTCATCGAAAATTTTGGACGAAAAATATTTCGTCAAAATTTTTGACGGAATTCTTTTTTCCTTCAAAACTCTTGGTGGAATTTTTTATCGAAAATATTTAGAAAATCATTTTCGTCAAAACTTTTGATAGAAACTAAATTCGGTCGAAAATTTTGACAAAAAATTTTTTTTTGTAAAAAATTTCATCGGATGGAAATTCCGTCACCTTTCAATGAAAAGTATTCCAACAAGGCTTGTAAATTCACCACAACCTGTAGAGGTCAAGTGGCTGCAACTGATAATCTTGTAGTTGCCTATAACATGACTGTAAATTTTAGTGTACGTTGTTTGTATAGCTTGTATATCTTTGTATAGCTCTTAGTTGTTTTTGGCTAGGTTTTTTCATTATACCAAGAGGGTCAGGAGGTTGTCGAGCCTCTGATTTTTGAGAATTCAAGCTCTTTCACCTGTTTTGTATATTATTAAAAGGGCCTTTCTCTACCATTTTATGTTTCTTGTTTTTGTTTTTGGAAGTTATACGATAAAAATGTCAATGAAATAATGGTTGCTTATTTGAAGTCTTTCAATTAAGTACTCAAAAGAAAACTCAAGACAGGTTTGGTAACTGGAATAGGCTTATGAGATGATTCAGCAACCTTTCGTGTACCAATTTGCAAAGTCAATTTTTCCAGTAGTTACCTGCGTATTCACCACGTACTAAGGCTTTGTTTGGGAGTTTGGAGGAGAGGAGAGAGGAAGGAAAGGAAAAGGATTCAAGGGGAAGGGGAAAAAATGAAGGATATTCCTTCCCCTTATTTTGGAGTAAAAAAAATGGTAAGGGAATAAAATAGAAGGTTAAAGAGATAATTTTACCATTTTATCCTTTTTTTAAATTAATATAATTTCTTTTTCTTTTGTACAATTCTAATTGCTTTCAAATTTAATTAGGGAAAGTCAATTGTGTTTATTAATTAATAAACAAAAACTAAAATGTGAGAATCTGAAGAAAAAAAAAGCCCACTCACTTATTACTTTTGGGTTTGACTAAAATGAAAACTAAAAAAAGAAAAAAGAAATATGTACTAAAAAAGGAAAGAAAGAAAATCCTAATTCATAAACACAGAGAATGAGAAGGTGGAATCGTGAAGCAAAACGGGAATAGCTTGCAGCGGTAGCGTGAATGGTGCAATAGAGAAGGAGACAATGCAACACAACATGGTCCTGTTTGTGGTCACTCGCGCGCTCGTCGGTTTTGGATATGAATGGTTTATGGCGCTTGACACCATGGGTCTGGTATGGTGGTCATAGAGGCGACATTGACGACATAGTGGAGCTCGCGGTGGTCGGCGGCTTGCGGTGATGGTGGCGGTCATGTAGGTTTGGTTCATGCTGGTTGGAGTGCACATTTGGAATGGCTAGATAAGTAATTTCTAATATCTCCCTTAAACCCCCCCCAAAATGGGGAAATTTAAATTTTAAGAACAAGAAGGGTTTTGGAGAGTTTTGTGAAAATCCCTAATTCTTTGCCCTCATTTTTTTAAACTCACAAATAATGTAAGAGATTAATAAAACCCTTTTATTCCTTTTCTTTCCCTCCTAAAGCTAACTCCCAAACAAGCTCTAAGTGGACAATCCCTGCCATTTATCTATTTTCCTCTCAATCCAGCTGCTAAAATACGCATCTCTACTTGTATACCACCTTTTTGACAGATCCAACTTTGAATGCAAGGAAATAATAGGGATTGCATTTCGGGTTGGCACAACACGAACATGAAAACACACAACACAAATAAGACAAATTTAAAATTGGGTTAAAATTCTCAACATGAATGCGAATCACTTATTTTGCAAGTTGACACTATAAGACATGAATAACCTGCAAACTCAGTCGCTTATTATGCAGAGTCATACCACACGACATGAATAACTTGTCAACCCTAAACTATTTTTCTTATTATGTGGATCGATACGACGCAACACGAATAACCTGTTTGACATGACACGACACAAATATCCTGTACAAAGATTGATGTATTTCAATTTCAAGTTCTCGAGTTGACATTCGACATGATATGAATGAATTCTTTCTGGTTAGTTTTTGCCAACACAAACCCTTACACGAATTTGATAAAGGGTTGACCAGATCATGAGTTTTTTGTATCTTGTTGAAAATTGCCACCCTTAGAAAATATTAAATTATTGTGAGATGTAAGACAAATGATTTTCTGATTTGATACTATTTCATTTACTCATAAAGGGTATATTTATGCAAGAGTAAATGAGAAGAAGAAACCGCCAGATGCTTTGGAGCTTATGCGTCGGTTTGAGCAAACTCATAAAGACATGTTTCATCCTGGATCTATTGTCACCATGGGTGGCACCATCGTTCATACTAAACTTAGATAGGTGGTTTCAGGCTATCTTTGAGGACCTTTCTTCATCTGGTTTCTTAATGTTTGTTTGCGTATGGAATGTTAGGGGGGCAGGAAGACGAGGTCTTTTCTTTGATAAGGTGGCGATCAACCTCCACATGTATTGTTCTGACATGGTGAACTGGATTCTGAGCAATACTAACAGCAATATTATTATCACAATACACTCTGACAGAGAGGGAAAAAAGATCTTCAATTCCTTAAGACGTGTTCTTAACCAAATTCTTTCACAAATACCATGGGCTAGAGCCCGAAATTCTACTACTGCACTGCTTCAGGCATCAACTGTTTGTTTTTTACTTCTCCAGGTCACAAGATTTCCCCAGATATAGGTGCAATATCCTGAAGTGGATCTTTGATCCAATGCAGAGCCAATCCAATCTGCATACGTATATAATTCAATCATCCTCTTGTGTACCTTTTTAAATAACAATCCTCGACCTGGGGTGTTTAGGTACTTCAGAATTCAGCCTATGTGTGATCATCACATAATCAACTCAGCCTATGAATACGCACAGTAAACAAACTGAAAAACAACACTGTAAACTTCAAAACAACATCTAATAACAAATGAGTTCCGAGTACTCTTTCAACCCAACTCTAAGAAAATTAGTTCAACACCACAGGTTGATGAGCTAACAAACAGCAAGAGTACATAATAAAGACAGAAACTTTAAAACATACTAAAAATAAAACGCAGGAACTATCCACAGCAAATAGCCCTGAAGCAATGCTTACAAAAATTACAAATAAAAATAAAAATAGAAAACATAAAAATATCCCAAGAGCGAGAATAAATTCAGCAAGCAGAGAAGAAGAGAGAGAGTCCTACAAATGCTTTTATCTCTTTCTTTATAGCTGATCCCAAATCACCTCATCCAACCGTACGTATGCTCCTCGCTCCACTCGATCGTGGGTGTCCCTTGCATGATTAACAACGCACCATAAAAGAAGCTCCAGCCACCACTACTAACAACCTCTAGCTCATCAACTTGTTTGGATTTTTCTGTGTCGCACAAAAATCGGGTAAGGTTTGTGTTGTGGTTGGTTCGATTCAAGAAATGAACCGTGAGTAGGGTTAGCGTTCTATGTCTTGAGCGAAAATCATAGGGTGTTTCGGTTTGTTTGTTCGATTCAAGGAAAGAACCGTGATGGAGGGCTTGAGATTGAGGTATGATGGAGATGGGTTCACTTGGACGGTCTGCTGCTAGGGTTTTTTTCTTTCAGATCTTTCTTCACGATTCTGAATCTTTCTCTTGTTTCCCTTCTTTTTTTTCTTTTCTTCTTTTCTTCTTTGGGCCACTGATTGGTTTTGTTTCAGATTTATTTATTTATTTCCTCACTTTGGGCTTCTGATCAAAGAAGGATTGGCCCAATTTTTCTTTATTCTTTTTGCTGGGAGAAATAACACCAATTGGGCTTGAAACATAAAAAAACAGCCCATTAGCACTCAAAATCATAATCCTTCATTTTTATGCAATATTTGGGGTTTATATTAACAAAAGATATCCTTTTCATTCTTATTTTAACATCAAACCACATGCTCTAAGTCACAAATCATGGAATTATCAGGAACCATCATGTTTGTGGTTGACATTATATGGGAGTTTGAGACATAATGGTCTTGTTAGGACTACAGGGCCCGTAGTCGACACCATATTTGATTATATGATGGCTTTTTTATAAATCATGAATTTCTCTAGCTTTAAGGCGTTTGAGAGAAATTTGAGGACTGATAGAGAATATAGTTGTTGTTGGATCACATTGGGATGCTATTTTCTTGCTACACTCCACACTAATGACTAGTCGACGGAGTCAAGCAGCATTTGTGACCATGGAAGGTCTTATATCGGTAAGGGTATAATCACCCCCTGATTCAATGTTATTTGATTTTAGTTAGATGGAGTGATATTCAGATATCGCATCTTGGATCATGTGTTTTCTTAAATTGTGGCCACGTTATAAGAATTAGTCCTTAGCCCGAGAGTCGTTTTCAAATAACTTTTTTTTCCTTTTCTCTTTTACATTAAAAATTTACAATTGATTTTGCCCAA
Source organism: Gastrolobium villosum (assembly GCA_032173675.1). Lineage (NCBI taxonomy): Eukaryota > Viridiplantae > Streptophyta > Magnoliopsida > Fabales > Fabaceae > Gastrolobium > Gastrolobium villosum. The sequence continues at coordinate 7,618 of JAVKPL010008596.1, read as the reverse complement.
GTGGGAGAATGTTAGAAATTTTATAATAATTGTGGGCTTCAATCAATTGTAGTTTCTCTTGTTTTGATAAAACGAGCTAAGTTATGATCCATATGGGGTGCAGTATAAAGCTCATTTAATTAAGTGAACCTTATGTTTGGGCTTGGATATCTGTAAATTGATTAGTGTGTGTAACAGTGTAGCCTAATCCATAGGCCATGATGGGAAGGGGACTAGGGTTAATAAGTTTGGCTAGGTCCCCTCTGCATTCACAACGAGTTAGAAAACCGTTACTCCACAACTCACCCCATCGACGGTTGTGATCAGGGAGTGGTGTAAATTGCAGAGGAAGATCCTGGTCTTTCCATTGCAGGAGCATTAGAGGAAACAAGAAGCCTTCAAGAAATCAAGAATCATGTCTTCAACAAGTAAGCTTAAATCTCTTGGTGTTCTAATTTCATATAATCTCATCTTAAAATTTCTTACAAATATTACATATTACATTTCTCAAGCAACAACGTCATTACATCAATAACTCTAGTGCATTAGTCCTTGCATAATACTTCTTCTCAATTATGAAAACACTTGAATAATATATGATCAATTGCATGAATACCAGAGGGCATGACCTCATAACATAAAATTATTAATCACCCACGTTCAATACCAAATATCTTCTACTACTTAATTCAGTTACGCATACATATAATCAATTACAAGGTCAGTTTGATGACTTTCTTTGTGCACATGCATCTTCATCCTTAAGTCTTATAGTTCAAAATAGGACACAAAAGACTATCTCCAAAGCAATAACAAATACATGCTCACTTCATTTAATACACATTAGCAGACATATCTACCAAAGGCCATCATTACTTAGCTCACTTAGAACTTGCAAAATAGCAGCCCAATAAGGGTGAGAAACAATATCAATAAATGTCAACATTCCTTTTTATACATCCAAGTCTATCACAACAAGGCATAAAACACATCAACATATATACAAGGCAGCAACCAACATGTCTCACACATAAAACTATAGGGAATCAATCTCAACCCATATCTTTAATCATGGGGAATCACTCAACCCAATATTTTCAATCATGGGGAATCACTTAACCCGTATCATGGGGAATCACTCGATCCATATTTTCAATCATGGGAAATCAATCTCAACCCATATCTTCATTTATGGGGAATCACTCAACCCGTATAAATCATTCATGCAACAATATATACACATGGCATTTTACACACAAGGTCAAGCAAGTCATTTAATGCAATAAAAGGAAGCTATACACTGACATTGTGGTGAAGATTCCACTTAACCTTTAGTTATTCTTTCTAACTTCTTTACAGCCGCCCTTTGTACCTAGAGCACAACCGAGACACGCATTTTCAGTTTACGTACACAAAAACAATCCTAGCAACTTATAGATGTTGCCGCAAGCTATGTCTTGGTTACCATTGCAGTCCACTAATGAAAAGAATATAAACTTAACATAACATGATCCTACACTCCTTTTCGGTCAACCAAGGCAATTAGGATTTTCTCTCTCTTTTCTTTAAGGCTGAAAGTGGAACTGTTTCGGTTCTCACTTCCTTTTCAACCTTCTCATGGTTATTTTATCAAACATCTCTTGTGTGTGTGTCGACTAACTTCGTAAGAGTCCTAAAATAATTAAGGTGAACACTATTTAGTTACAACATCTATAAAACAATACCTGACACCGTCATGCACCATAATCCATCCATTTTCAGCACAATAACAACAAGCAATGATTCATAACCCCTCATTCAACATATAAAAGAACAAAACAGTCCAAGAAGATTGAACATTAGATAAAGTTGTCTAAAATAACAGCAGAAACTTTTTCAACCCAAAACGATGTCATTTTGATGAACATTAGATAAAGTTGTCTAAAATAACATCGGAAACTTTTTCCATTTATATGATACATATTATATCATATCATATTGCGTTAATGGTATCATATCATATCTTGATTCTTTAAATTAACAAATATTAATTCCAATATATATTTTGAAAAGGAAAATGTTATACTTACTACCTATTTTTCTTACTACTTCTTACTACTAAATCTTAACCGTTGATTTCCGTCAATCTAATGGTTATAATTTATTGGATCACACTTATTAATTAATTATTAATTTTCAATAAATTATAACCGTTAGATTGACGGAAATCAACAGTTAAGATTTGGTAGGAAGAAGTAGTAAGAAAAGAAGGTAGTAAGTATAACCTTCCCTTTTTGAAAAAACTATAATCAGAACACAAAATCCTTATTCTTCTCCTTTGGTTTTCTCTTTCGAACACAAAATCAGAACCCTCTTGTTCGATTGTACATCATGTTGGTTCTTACACTATGGTTGTTGTGAACGAGAGACTCTTGAAGAGGATGAAGATGATCGTCGTCGCCGATCCCTACGATTTTCTTAACTTTCCGACCGCCGTTGATGATGGAGTTTCTGCCACCGGCGAACCATTTCAGAGAAGTGTTCAATGCTTCCTCTCTAACCACGCGCGCCTCACCTTCCCTCAGTCGCAATTACGCTCCCTGAAGACGTGGCAGATCTTGTTGCGGGTCAGATCTGTCGTCGGCAGGCCGGATCTGTCGCCGGCAATGGTCACCTTAGACATCGTTGAGGAAGACGTAACTCTGTCTCGGAACTCGGTCTACTGCGACCAATGCCGAGTCATTGGTGAGTCGACTCACTGAGTGGGTAGCTGAAAGTAAAATGGCCTTGAAGGCCGATGCATGTAAGGTGGAAAAAAAAAAAAATTCATGCGGAAACATACATGCACATAAAGATCCATGCTTTAGGACAGCATGATGTTACCTTGTTTTGGCCTGATCAGTTAGGGAGATCAATTGTCAGGTCTGAAGGGTTCAAACCCTCTAATGTTGATCCACACCACCGTTCGTCAATGATGTAAGAACACCTTCTTACAAGCCACCAGATGATCACCACAATGAGGCTTGCTATGCGCTCAATTGGTGAATGTGGAGGCTAGGTATTGTGTTTGGAAAGGTGTAGTGAACTACCCTATAGAATGGCGCATAAGAGGGATGGAGATTAGGCTAGGTTTTTGTAAAAAAACCCTAAGGAGAAGAACCACCCAAGTGATGTTGCGCACAAGAGGGATAAGAGAATGATATGTTTCAATCAAATTTTTCTTTCAAACTTATTTGAAAGTGGCGCACAAAATCAAGGAGAATCAAGTGGAGTTGTTGCAAATCAAATGTAGCCAACAACCTCCAATCTTACCCTCATGAAACTAAGTTCAAACCTAGTGAAATTCTAATTTAAAAACCATCATATGGTTACCCATTTATTCGCCATATTCAGCCCAAAAAAGGGTCCAAATATGTTGAGTAGTTGAATTCAAAATTTGAACCAACTCACTCACTTATTCTCTCAACTACGAAATCTGATTTGAGCTTGTTTGAGTGACTAGATGACATTCATATCCACTCAAAACTTGCGCCCCAAATCAGCCTTTGGTGATCTCCAAAGATCTCCTCTTGATACAAGGGATTTGTTCCAACAAGATCTCATCTTATCCTTTTTTTATGAAACAACTATTCATAGCCAATTCAAATTCGAATTCAAACACTTGAATTCAAATATTCAAACATTCAAATTCAAAATTCAAAATTCAAAATTTCAAATTCAAAATTTAAGTTTCCAAATCCAATTTCAAAATTCAAACTTCAAATTTCAAATTTCAAATTCCAAATTCGAATTTCAAAATTCAAATTTCAAATTCAAAATTCAAATTTCAAAATTCAAAATTCAAATTCAAAATTCAAAATTCAAATGTTTGATAATTAATTTAACTAATTAAATTAATTAGTAATGTCTTGGACTATCCAAGCCCATTACAATGCTCCATGCGCCCTCCACCATTTAGGTGGGCTTCCAAACAGCTTCTTGAGCTAACAACCATTATTAGACCCAATACCTTTAAAGCTAGTTCATCATGACTACAAGGTGTTAGTGTGTGACCCATTAGGTTCAACTTAGCTTCTGACATAACTGAGCTTGGGCCCAACAAGCCCACAACCCAATTAATGACAACACAGAGCACTAGCAATGCTTTGTTGCCCCAGAACTAGTCAGATTAATGACTTGATCATCCTATTGCACATATTTGGTTACCGTGTGTATTTTCCTTCGTCTCGGTTATCTTCCCATTAACCTAGGGTAAGAAAATGTATCAACCCCTGCGGTTTAAGGTAAGCTTTATTCGAAATAGGGAATCTTCAATTTACTGACTCTAAAGGCATATCATCTCATGATCTCTTTTACTATGCATAGATTCCCGAGTCCCTGTAAATGTCATCCCGTTTCTCCGGTTTACAGATAACCTAATCTCTCATAGAAATTTGATGAATTCCTTCAACTTACTACCCTAGCCCTGTGCCCTTTCAGGACACGCCCAACAGTATACCTATGAGTCTCCATGTTTTAGGCAGACGAGGCATACAATCAAAACATGCCTTCAAGAACACAGTCTAGGTAATAACTTCTGGTTTAAGGAAAGACATACCCAAATATAAAGAGATTACTCTAATGACACTATCTGTGAGATTTCCTCATAGAGTCTCTTTTTGGGTCTGTTTACCACTCCATATCTCATATGGTGTGGTCTGAACAGATTTAGACGGTACCCTATTTAGAAGGTATGCCACTGTGTCTAAGGCATATCCCCAAAACAATTTTGGAAGTTGAGTCTAACTCATTATAGACCTAACCATGTCTAACACAGTCCTGTTTCTCCTGACACCGTTTTGGTGTGGTGTGTTAAGTGCACTAAACTGCGAGAGAATTCCATTTTCTCTCTAATAATCCCGAAACTCATGGCTCAGATATTCACCATCACGATCTGATCGCAATGACTTAACCATCTTGCCACGATGTTTCTCTACTTCATCAGTAAATGAAATAGGATTTTCCTCCTCTAGCCTCAATATACATTGGGCCACACAAATCACAGTGAATGAGTTCTAATAACTCACTAGCCCTATGAATCTCAACTCTTTGGGCTTTTGACGAATCATTTTCCTAGCTAGACAAGATTCATATTGTCCATAGGATTCCAAATCCTTGAAGTCCAGGTATCCTAGAAAATCTTGTCTTATTTATGTGCCCTAGTGTATAGTGCCAAAGATAGGATTGATTATCTATCCTAGGTCATTTCACATTTACATTGAGTACTTTAGTTCCCATTTCCAAAACATACAAGCCATTAATTAAAGAAGCGTACCAAAACAATATCATTCAAAATGATAGAAAATGTACCATCCTTAATAGTTAAAGAAAAACCATCTTGTTCTGAACAAGAAATAATATTTCTAGAAATGTTGGGAACATAAAGACAATTATTCAAATGCAATAAGGTGCCCGTAGACTAATGAGGTCGGTATCTCCACCAGCATGAGCAGCAACTCTTACTTCATCATCTGCACGGAGGTCCACCTCGTTCTTCTCCAATCTTCTAGGCTTCTAAGCACCTGCAACACATTGCAGATTATAAGAACCATAACCGGTATCCAATACCTTATGAAGTTGGATTAGCACAAGAATGATTTATCTCAATCATGTGAATACCTGAGGTAGAAGCATCACCATGCTCCTTCACATTCTTCAGGTAGTCTGGACAATTCATTTCCCAATGGCCATTTTTGCCACAATGGAAGCACACAGCTTCGCTTTTGTCCTTGGGTCCTCCCTTACCTTTCTCTTTGCCCTTTTTCTTATTGGGTTTTCCTTTGGGCTTAAGGGAGTTGCCTTTTGCAGGCTCCTTGCCCTTACTCATGGCCCTTTCAAGCCCACCAATCATAAGAGCTTGTGTCTCATCCTTCTTGATAGACATTTCAGCAGTCGTTAACATCCTTAACAACTCTGGCAAGCTCACAAGCATCTCATGCATGTTGTTATTCATTATAAATTCACTAAAAGAAGGAGGAAGTGATGATAGAACTAAGTCATTAATTAATTCAGCATCCATTGTGAACCCTAGACCCTCTAGCTTCTCAATGAGTGCCATCATCTTCAGTACATGGCGGTTAAAACACATGCCTTCAGTCATCTTGCACAGGAACAATTCCCTAAAGGTCTCATACCTCTAATGTCTGCCTTTAATATCATAAAACTCCCTGAGATGCAGGATAATAGAGGGGGCATCCATATGCTCGTACTGTTTACGCAGTTCAGGCGACATGGATGCCAGCATGATGCAACAAGCCAACACATTATCATCCATGTGTTGCTTGTGGGTCTCGAAATCAAATTTCGTGAACCCATCTTCCCCTTCCTTAGGCGCAATAGACAAAGTAGTGACAAGGACATAAGCTATCTTTTCGATCTTAAGAACAACTCTTAAGTTCCGATACCAATCCATAAAATTTGAACCGGTCAGTTTATTCGTATCGAGAATTGAACGCAGTGACAGTGGATTAGTCATACTATAAGCTGAGAAAGATGTAAAGATAGTTTTAGTTAATATACGGTTATGTAGTTAAAAGCAAATTATTAAAGACTTTAAATAATTTGGCCCTCCCACTATTTTATCTAAGTCAATGACCCTTACTATTTGACTTAGGGTTAATCTACTTTTAGATTTTACATTAGTGGGATTAAGAGTGCGATTATTTATTTCAATCTCCGTCTGAGACCGCAAGATTAATTTAAATAATGGGTTGATCCTTATCAACAGTATCTCATACCCTCTCTTAATATTAGGTTGACAACTCCTTGTCACTTAGTGGTGCATCTCATGCAACCAACCTAGCACCATTACCCTAAGCACATAAGCCCGGTTGTGCCTGCAACTTATGTCTTAGTTAAGCATTAAACCAGCACCCCAAGTGTCTTACACTTCAAACACTACTCTAGCTCAACGAAACAGTGGGTCCCAACTGAATTGTGGAACACCACTATGTAGAAGAGGTTTGAGTAGCATTGGTGGTGGGATGTAATCATACGCTTAATTATTTATTCCTTTTAAGGGTTCCTTTTATTTTAGGGTTAATTAGGTTTCATCAAATGCATGTTGTAAGCTATCATGCTAGTCGTAACCTATGTCAAACATCTATCGGTTTACACTAGTCGCTATTGGACAAACATAATAACCATACAAAATGCGGTTTGCCCAATTCATGCATACTAGACGTTCTAATCATACATGCATATAAACAATTTATATTGAGATAGTCATGGTGCTCGCGCTTTTGTCCATTTTGCTTCTTTAAGCAATGGCCGCTTGTCGTCTATACGCCACTAGCCTAATTCTCTAATTACACATAATTAAAGAAACTCCAAAACATCTTTGGAGGGACAAAATTACAAAAATTAAAATTACAAATTACACTTGTAAATTTAAATAGCGAAATTACACATTAATTTAAAATTCAAAATTTTAAATCCAGGCACCATGACCATCCCCTTCTTGTTTGTACCTAAAAGAATCAAAACATGCAAATACAAACATTATATTATCACATAATATTTTTCACATATATTTTGATATTTAACATTTAAACATCAAAATAATATCAAGATTCAAATTCTTAAATTTCTCTTGATGGCCGAATTATTAAAACAATTTATA